>JAABNX020000008.1:20286681-20302979 GCA_015163995.2 Mormyrus lacerda | reverse complement strand
CCCCCCACTCTCGTCAGTCACCCCGACCTCCACAACTGGCCCCACAGTTAGCATCACACGGGAGCTTAGCAAAGCGAGATTCCCCTGTCTAACAGCTGGGACAGGCATCCTGTCAGCAGCCCATACAAGCAGTGCAGGGCTTCAGGGCTTTGCGCCAGCGTTTGTCTGCAGGTTCAGTGCGGCCCAGAGTCCACCTTTTCTCGGTCCAGTGTCCCTGCCATATTCCCAAGGCCGCTCTCGGGGCAGCAGTTTACACTTCACCTCTCTGTTATCGAGTGACAATAAGTACTTGAGGAGTCCAATTGCTTTTAAACTCTCTGGGAAAAAAGTCAATAACAATTTGGAAAGTGGATGTAAAGAATGTGGAGGGCTGGTGTACAAGTCACACACGATGCAGAGACGGGTTCGAATTGTTTGGAGAGCAGCAGTAAATGCACCTTGAAATGCTTTGAACGCCCTGGGAAAATAGTTATTTTCTCTGAATGAACAGGTGAATTGTTGCTGGCAGTAATGTGTTTGGGAGGCATCAGTGCTGCCTCATACCTTCAATCCAGGGGTCTCCAACTCCGGTCCTGGAGAGCTGCTATCCAGCAGGTTTTCTATCCTACCTGGCTTCTGATGAGCCACACCTGTTTTTGGGTAAATACCAGGAGCAGGTGCGGCTCATCAGAAGCCAGGTAGGATAGAAAACGTACTGGATAGCAGCTCTCCAAGACCGGAGTTGGAGACCTCTGCTCTAATCCCACCTCTGCTGTGTGTGTGTGTGTGTGTGTGTGTGTGTGAGAGAGAGAGGGAGAGTGTGGACCCTGCAACAGATAGACATCCCATCCAGGGTGAAGCCTGCATTGTTTCCAGTGATGCCTGTCTGGGGCCCACAATATTTTTGGGCCCCCTGTCGGCCACAAACAGTCACTACACTAAATAAAAGATAAAGCTTATAAAGAGCGTAAATGTGTGCTCCTGCTGTGCTCCTGCTGTGCTCCTGCGACTTCGCTCCTCATCATTACCATTCTATCAGTAGTGCGTAAATAAACAGGCATGGAAATGACTGTGCTTCAGACGGCTGGAGAATGTGAATGTGATTACTGGGCGCCTGTACTGCGCATTGCGTATTCCCACGAGACACTGGTCTTCCCCTTTGGAACGTGACTCATGTTTTAAGAATGTCATTTCCTGAATTTAACTACAACCTTCCATCATGTGTTTTATTTTTGTCCAACCAAGATTTTTTTTTTGTACAACACACTCCAGTAATCAAAAAAAAGGTTTGGTGCAAATGGAGTCAAAGAATCACAGGAATACAAAGGAGCTCACGTACGATAATAGTGAAATGTATATTTCCTGGCTTCTGCTATGCACACCCCCCATGTCACCCTTACAGGCCTCTTCCCTCCCCCTTCTGATGGTGCTAAGGCTGCCTACAGTCTCCCTGTTAGTGATACGGTCACATGACTGTAGCGCACCTGCCTGTAAGAAGAGATGCCATTTGAAACTGTATCTAAACTTATGAATCTAATAAATATGGATGAGCATGTGGGGGTGGCCAACAGCGGTGTTTTCCGCACATCTACATGGGCTCTCTGGGGCCCCCTTTTGACCACAAACAGTCACTACACCGCTAAGTGAACTGGTTCTTTATTTAGGAGATTCTGAAGCAGCATGTTCTGCTGACCAGCTAGTGAGCTACCATCACTGTACTTACCAGCTGTTAATGGAGGTTTTGGAACATTGGGGGAGGGTGGGGGAGTGACTTTTTGAGTGGGGTACCAGAAATAACAGACCCACCCCTGGGTGTAGCTCAGTAGTAATTGGAGAAGGAGGAACAGAGAGCAGCCTGCTACTCATAGATACCTGATGCAGTAAAACCCACTGCTGTGTATCTTGGCATGGGTGGGGTTAGTGCTTAAATGGTGATTTATCAACTGGAGAGCAACAATAATTCACGACACGTCAGCGCCGCACTTTTTTCATAGCCGCTGTTCTCCATTCTTCACTTAGTCTTGCATATCGGAGCCATTTTAGTTACTTTTGATCTTCCTCCTCACCCCGGGCCCTTAAGGTGACACGCCTGAGCCGTCGCTATGTCCTTTTCTAAAATTGGAAATTTTCTACTGCAAACACAGATTGCATCCAATGGGAGAAAAGCCTTTATGTCAGCACTGTGAGGCTGCTCATTCACGTGGGGTTTCAGGTTTGGGGGCCCCCTGTTGGCCAGAAATAGTCAGTGCAGTGGGGGGGGGGGTTTGGGGCCCAGAAGCACCTCGCACCCGGTGTGAGTACAAAGCACCTGAAAAGGAGCTCAGTGTCACTGCTCCACCCCTGCTCACACAGAGGAAACAAACAGAACAACAAAGATTAGCATGCGCAATGCGTCATTTATTCACATAATTACAGAGCGGCCTCTGTGTTCTAACTGCAGCACTCAGTGTAATGTTGGTAATCGGAGCTCAAGAATTAATGTGCGTGCATGCAATGATTTACAAGTACTCCGCCTAATCAGGTTTGCTGTGGCAACCTGTGTCATGAATCAGCTGAAGTATACGTCTGTAAATGTATTTAGCAGATAATGTGCCGTGATATTTATTTTTCACGTTTGGATGTTTACCCCACTGTTATAGATAAGTGCACCAGGACGCCCGACATGTTATTATTTATGGGGCTGAATGACTACTCATTATCTTCTATATGTCTGATGGCTGCGTTTAGACTGTCAGTTGATATGAGCCAGCCGTGAACACAGAGACACGATGCCAAATGCCTAAACTATACAGCCATAAATCTTGTATCATAGCAGTGATGCGGTTTTCTGACTAGCCGCTAGTTTAAGCAGCTGGGGTCCTTAACCCTGACAACTGAACTTCAGACTGGTTTCTCTACTTATGAAGAGGCATAATCTATAAAATAACTGTCTAAATAAAAAAAAACAAAAGTGTGATGATTTAATACACACTTAACTTCTTTATCCCAGACAGGGGATCGATAGTGCAAAAATGAAATGACCATCTAAGGAGGGTGGCGGCATCCCATTGAGGATTCCCTGCCGCTCTCGTTGCTCTCTCCTGCTGAAGCCCTACCCTCACTGTCAACCTGCTCTGCAGAAGCAGCTATGCAAATTGGGCGAATGGCTTTTATGGAGCATAAAGAAAGTCTTTCCCTTCATTGCTTATGAAAAATCCCCTGACATGCCGTGAGATTGATAACGATGCTGGGATATCGCTGTTCCGCGTCGTCCTGCACCTGGCGTCCGGTAAATCACATCGAACCCCAGAAAGCCCCAGAAAGTCCAGTTAGTTTGACTGCTGGCACTTCCTCTGGAGTTTAGGGAGACCAGGGTCACTCTCCCTCTCCAAGCGGTTCCATCCTTTCAGAACAGAGACGCTGCTGGTAATTATGACCCACGTTATTTGTGACATAACGCACCAGAAACACATGCATTTCTCATTGCAATGCATTTACAGTACATGTTTTCATGATTGTAATCAATGTTACTGTCTTATTGAAGTGTGTTAATTTGTGATTTGTGCTTACTTTGTGGATACCAGAGGCAGAAAGTACATGCAGAGTGAGATTTTCATTGCTCGGAGGAACTGACTGTTTACTGTGTATGTGACCATTGTCCAGTGTGTATGCTGGTTTTTGGGATAACCTTTAGGTCAGCCGTTCAAACCCATGTGTGAGGCATCTACAAACTAAGTAGTTCTCTGATCAGTAATCTAATTAGGGATTTGCAGCGAAAACACACATATCCGACAGCCCTTTCTGGATAAGACTGGCCACCCCTATTGTAAAATTTTCTCAGACACAAACAGCAAGAGGTCCTCTCTATTAAAACTCCATACTCTCTGAAACACGTTCCTATCATCTTGTTAGTGTACGGAAAACAGAACGTGGACATTCCTCCCTGGCAGCCAAGTGATCTGTTACCGTGCTGGCTTCTGTCATCTTCTGGCCAGCCAATGACAGAGGGAGTGACATTTCCAACAGCTAAGGACAGAATGCGATGGCGCGCTCACTGAGCATTTACTCATCACTCTTTATCTTGACTGGATAGCCGGAGTGAAGTCCTCGTATTCCAAATGCCTGCTGCACTGACACACCAATGACACTCAGGAAGTGAACCTGAATGTCACATAGGGACAAATGGAGAGTTCCAGAATGGAAGGTTTGAAAGTACGTAATGTAACCCAGCAAATGCTGTCTTCTGCTGGTTTTACTGACAGTAAACTGCTCATGGGAGTTTTGTTTAACCAAAATGTCCTGAAGGCAGAACGAAAAATGATTGGTTCAGAGAGATCCGATTGTAGAGGAGGTGGGTCTAAACAACTAGAGGAGAAGGGACCAAGACATCAGATTGGTTGGTCCTGCATCCTGTAGTTCCTTGGATCCACCTCCTCTGTTTTTTGATTGGTTATCTCTCTGAACCAATCATTCTTCATTCTTTTATGTCTAGGAAGATGTTTATAGAGGGATGATATTAACACTCAGGTACATCTGCCTCCCATTTTAAAGAATGTTCTATTTTCAAGTCACAAAATCACAGTATTGGTGGGATATTTTAACTTCAAATCTCACTATTGTTTCATCATAAAATAATCACATGCATAAAATAATATCGTTTGGGCTGCAAGCCCACCATCAAGCCGTCATGTGGAGTAAATGGACTTTGGCTTCTGTTATGCTGTGCTGTGCTGTCCCAGCAGCGCTGTTGACTAAATAACCAGCCTGCTATGCTTCTCCCAAACAGCCTGAAGACAGAGGAGGGGTCATTCACACCTGTAGACTGCTCCCAGGCCTTGTGCTTGGCGTCATCATGGTGATGCAATGCAGAGACCCGCTTCAGCAGGACAGGGGAAAGACAGCTGACTTCCTGCATACATACTTCCATCGAGGAGATAGTGGTGATGACTTTAATGGCTTCCTGGTGACAGGTCCTGTTGAAGCAGTCATCACCTTTACTGACACAATGACACAGGCCAATGTTTCAGATACAATCAGCCTCATCTGAGATCAAAAATTTTAAAATAACATTTTTAAAATCATATTTTAAACATTACTCTAGGTCGTAACTCTTTGGTACTGTTTATTAAATGTATTCCCATCTGGACACAAGTAACTGTAGTACAGCTTCACGCGATTCAACATGCACAGACTGTCAGGCCTGGCAGAATCTTGCAGACAGTCACACTTCCTGTCAGTGTCATCACCTGCAAAACCTGCTTTTCAGACACCTGGGGGGGTCGGGAATTATGGGCTAGTACATAAAACTGGAAAAAATAATTAGAGAATAAATAAATAAAATACCTAAGAATGAATGAATAAACAAATAAACAAACAAACACAGGTGAATTACATAAACAAATAAAACTGGAAATCATTGAAAAAAAAAACAGAAAAATACAACAAAAAGCTCACTTTTTCTCAGTAATGAATTTAAACATAAAATATTCACATTGCGGTTTAAAATTCCATGGCTAGAACATCCACAGCTTTACTGATGGCTGGGGGAGGAGGGGGGGACTCAAAAAGGAGCTTATTTAGGAAAAGGGTCCCTCACCCACACACCCGCCAATGGCCCTCTGCCTGTCCTGCTTGCCCACCTCCTCACGTTTCATTTTCCAGCCCGTAGAATAAGGCGTGATTTAATTAGCTGTGCTCAGCCTTTTCTCCAGACCGGGGCAGAGGGTCCAGCCAGAGCTGCTCTGTGACGAGGAGCTGCAGAGCCGCAGCTCAGAAACGCTGACGGCAGCTCCCTCCCGGGCCGCGTCCGCTTTCCGGAACGAGGAGGGAAATGGCAAAACCACCCAGCCGAAATGAACTGACCCCTCTGTCCCCACCCCCCTACCCCCCATTGACTCTGCCCTTGAAAGAAGCTCCGCCCATCATGGAGCCTCTACAGCAGCCTGGATGGAGTGAGGGATGAGGGGAGAAGAGGGATGGAGGAAGAGGCAAAGGAAGAGAGAAAAGCAGATGGAAAAATGCACTGCAGAAGGGGTCACGTGACACCTCACTCTGATTTACACTTTGCTCTTTTTTTGTAAACAACAGAGACTTTAAACAAAGCGGTTATTGCTTAGAAGGAAAAATTATTTCATTGTTTTATTATTTAATAAAAGACACAGTACAATCTCTCCATATCAATATATATTAAAATAAGTGCGTGGGTTTCACTATAAATGGTGTGGAACTTAATTATACTTTGGTTTTGATTCATATAAACTTTATTTTAGCAAAACAAATTATTTCCTGGTCAGAAACTCACAAAGGACAACACTGAACCACCTCTTCCTCTAAAAGAGGAATGTGACTCATTTGATGGTAATTGAAAGATAAATAATGCAAGAGCAGGACATATTTAATTTTTAATAGCCACCAGTTATTTGTCTGGGAAATGTGGACATAAGTGAAATTCAGAGAGCGCAGACACAAGCAGCCCCCGGTGGATTCCCAGGAAGCGAAACCACGCAGGCGGCTTGAACTAAAACTGTGTAATTAGACAAGAAATTAAAAAAAAAAGTTTCAGAGAGACGCATGGCAGTTTCATCGAGTCTGAGGTGAAACGTAAATAGCAGCTGCTGCTTGCTTTTTCAGCGAGGGATCGATATGCAGAATCGGTAGGAAATCAAAAGCATCAATATGCTGGTAATGTCTGGAGTCGCCTAGGTGATCATAGATTGTCCGGAAGAGAAAGATAACAAGGAGCATGTCAGTCACTGTGAAAAAGTGCAATCGATTCTCTCCCATCAACAACCGTTCACTCCTCGCTTAATCTTCTGCCATCTTTGTTTTAAAGCAGAGGAGAAGCTTTGCTTAGATGCATCTCATGCGTCAAGTTGTCCTGAGCATCTGTTGTCGGCAACAGCTAGCTGTCACGGCCAAGCTTATGCTAGTATGTTAAAAGTCCCACTGGGCTGACATTTATAGATGTGTATACTGTTAATGGAGGGAAGCTCGTGTGTGTGATTATGAGGTAAGAGTCAGCAGCTACTCATGTAAGCTGAATGGAAACAACAAGATTGAATCAACATTATACAGCGTAAGCAAATCGCACCTCCACAGCCGGCGGAGAATCTCATCAAAATGCAAACTGTTAGCAGCTTGTTTTATATTTCTACAACAGTAATTTCCATAATAGCTACTTGCCTGAATAGCAACAAGGAAAAAAATTGCAGAAAGGCGGGAAAAAACACAGAGGAATGTCAGGGGGCTTGGGGTAGAGGCTGAACAACTCTGTGGGAGAGTCATGGTGAATCATAAGCTCTGGGAACCAATCCCATGCTGGATGGAGGCACCCAAGCGGCCAATGACAGGCTGGTCTATGATGTGATCAGCCAATCCCTCGCTGGTGTTCCAGGAGAAAGCTATGTGCTGTCCTACAGAAAAGACCAGGCCTCTGACACTTTTCCATTCAGGATTTTTCATGCAAAAGTGCAGAAAGGATGGATATGAGACATTTTTGCCGAGATTTCTGGACGTTTCCGCTGCGGTGGTTCAGGTTGTGGGCAGCACTGTCGCCTAACACTTTGGGGTTAGCAGGCCGAGGTCCGGCCTCACTCTCCGTTTCTGCAGTCTGCATGTTCTCTCCATCTCCTGTGGGTCTCGTCTGCATTTCCTCCTTAGGTCCAAGGACATGCAGTTAGGCTGATTGGCAGGTCATCACTGCCCGTAGCATGTGACCGGATCAGCATCCTGTAGGGGGTGTTCACCTGTGTCTCTTGGGATACACTCCTGCCTACATATATTCATTCATATATTCATGCCTGTCAAAGGTTTTGGAGAAGTCCTGTGAGAGACCACGTCTAATTGCTGGGGAAAGGGTCACATTTAAATGGCCACAAGGTGTTATAAGGGCCGAGTGGGTGACTGAAGTCACCTTGTGTCTATTAGAAGAGGACACACCAGAACTTTAGACTATTTTTGAACTATTTTAATAGAAAGTAAAAGGTCTCTCTATCCACCTCAGATTCCTTTACATTGGAGCAGAATCAGACAGATTTCAATATTCCAGTGGTGTCTGGAACCCTAGTTGGACAAAAAAGAAAAATATTAAAGCATTCTGCAGAACTAGGCAAAGATAGAAACCTGGTATAGATTGAAAGAATGGTCTTTCATTAATGCCTTTATAAATACAGCTGGGCTAGCACACCTCCATCTGTCTCATAGCTCAGTATTGTTTCTAGCTCTTATTCCTACATTATGTTTTTTGTATTGTTTTACTGCCTGCTAGTTCTTATCGCAATTGTAGTTTTTATTATAATCTTTTTGTATTATTATCACGATTGTGACATACTGTTTTGCACGTGTACAGGACTGGAGCAGGAATAAAACCTGTAGCAAGATATTCTCTGCTTCTGGGTCCTTCACAGCATCTGCTCCTCCACATACGAACAGTCGACTTTTCAAAATATGGCAAGCGGCAGAATCTATTAACTCAGTCTCATAATCTTATATTGCAATCAAGCACATCGGATAGCACAGCCTATATCTTACCTTCTTTTAGTGTGGCCCTTCAAAAATCAAGCTACCCCCTCCTGATTGGAGGAGGATCATAAACGCATTAATTCCCTGCTTTTTCACCTGCAACGGAATGAACTTTGAGGCAGTATCAGTTCCCTTGTATTTTCTGTGTCACACAAGCACACAGACATAAAGTATTGAGCCTTATGGGAGTAAATTCTGGTGTGTGTGTGGGTTGTTTCTTATCAAAGTGCTATATTTCTGTTTGATGTCAGATCAACTCTCTGCTGCTTTAATTGAGACGTTATGCTCTCAACATCTTTTAAACCGGGGGTCGCCATCATATCCACAAAGTCTGCATGCAGCCTTTTGGGATAACCTGTAGGTCAACTGTTCAAACCCAGGTGTGAGGACTCTTCAGCCAATCAGTCCTCTAATTAGTAATCTAATTAGTTGCAGTGAAAACCTGCATACACAGCGGCCATTTCTGGGTAAAATTGGCCACCCCTGTTTTAAATACTTGAACAACCAGATGAGGCAACGCAGACTGCGACAGTGCCCCCGAATCACCTCGATGGAGGCTGCAAGGTTGGCAAACAGGGATGCTGTCTGCAAAGGCACTTTTCTGATTAAAATCTCTCTCACGTTTGCGAGCTTATCTGCGGTAGCTCATTTCCAGGACATTCTGAATAACGGTGTGACGTTTGCGAACAGCTTGGCCTTTACAGGAACTATACACCGACGTTAACTTCCCTGCACAGAATTTTTCTTCTCATTCTTCCACTTGTCCACTGAAATGTGAGACTCAGAGAGTCTCCCTCTCGGTCATGACTGAACGAGAGACCCAAAGGACAGAATGAAGCGGTGAGTGAGTGGAGTACGAGAGACTCAGATAGGCTACCTCTTGGTCACCAGAGACCCATACCTCGGTTGTGATTGAAACACACCATCTACTAGTGTAGCATTTATCCTACATGTGACTTCACATATGCTGCAACTGCATTTTAAAGATGCAACATTTTCACAATTTAAAACTATTTTAACCAAGGTTTGTTAGCGTTTGGGCTCATTAGCTGACTATGTGACGAGCTGCCCTCCATGTCCGTGTGATTCTCCTGTTCCCTCCCCAGCATGGCTCTGACGTCACATGGTTGTGTTGCTTTTTCCCTCCCTTCCTCCATCCACCCCCCCTCCCCATTCAGATCTAGAGTGATATTGTGGGTTTTCAGTTTTGTCCGTTCGAGTAAAATAAAATCCCCCATTTTTTTGTTAACCTTGCTCACTCCCGCGTTCTTCGTCCTGCCTGACACGACACTGTCAAAACCAGTAAAAAAAAGGTAACAAGGATTAGTGAAACTTAAGCCTAGCCTTTGAAATATAACAGACGTCAAGAGTTCATCGAGGAGTACCTGATTTTAGATAGCCTACTTTTCATTCAATGCTGAATGGTAACAGGGAACAGTCACCCAGGAGCGGATTTTAAGTGCAAAGCCCCTGATTTTACTAGATCAGTGTTAGTGCTGCATCAGGCGTCGTGTTCATGGCCTTTTCTGCACTCTTTCAGCACATACAAAGGAACATTGAACATCACAAAGGCAATTCCTCAAAACCCACGTGTGAATCTACAGTAGCGATGAGTGATACCACTGATTTTTTTTCATCCGATTTGATACAATTCTAAGGTTGGTATCACCGAAACGGATTTCAATACTCTTTTATGTGCATAAAATAGAAATAGTGGTGAATGATATTGGAAAAAAATCACTAGGCAGTAATCGAAATTTTTGCAATAAATATTGCAATATTAATTAAACAAATATCCATCCATCCATCCATTATCCATACCATTTTATCCATTTCGGGTCACGGGGAAGCTGGAGCCAATCTCAGCATCTTCGGGCGAGAGGCAGGGTACACCCTGGGCAGGTCGCCAGTCCAGATTAAACAAATATGTTTAACCAAAATAAATGTACCCAAAATAAATTACAGCCAAACAGAATGTTTCCACCTAAAGAGTCTGTCAAATAATTTTATGGTGTAAACGCGAATTGTGCCAACAGCCGCAAATCAGTGCCGTCAAAGCACTTGCTTTTGCTATTGTCTGTATGGAGTCAATTCCATGCAATGGAAGATGAATGTCTTTTGGTAACCAGTTCTTGTTTGCTTGTGTCTTCTAAGAGTGAGTCCAGCGGCAAGGTTAAAAAATTCTAAGAATACCTCAGAGAGAGCACACGCAGAGCTTATGCAAAAGTAGACTTTGAACTAATTTTTTAACATACTAGTTAACCATTAAAATTGCAAAGCTTGCTAAGTTTTGTTTCATAAGACAAAAAACAAGACACTTATTGATGGTCTCAAACCAGGCGACTATGTCAGTTTGTCTGATATACAGGAAATTTTAAAAGTGGTATGTCAGTGTATTTTATAAAGTAGCTTCTTACAACACTGTAGCTTGCAGCCCTTATATAGGATTGCATGCAGCATTATGGTAGACCACCTCATCATGCTAATGGCCAAAAAAAAAATCATTCAACTTCATAAACTAATATATGGTAAAAATATTACTGCGGGGCACTGAGGTTGATAGTATAGGTAGCAGTCAGGGGTTCTGTAAGGTGGGGGATGGGGGGGGGGGGTGAGGATGAGTCCAAGGGCCCTGAGCAACAGGGGCCCTAAAATATAAGGAACATAATTTGGTTAGTCTGGGTTGGGGGCAGAGGTGCATAGTTCAAGTCCAGAAAGTAAAAATCCAGACCAAGATTTAGTTTCAACCAGCCCATTATGTACTCTGCTACTGTGACTCAATGGGGATCATTCTTGGGTCAGGATATGAGGACACAATTTCCACATTTTTCAGTGGACATCAACCATTTACTCTGTAGAGTTTAGAGTCCACATATATGCTTTTAAAATCTGTTCATGAGGAAACGGTACAGAATTGTCATAGCCTAACCATACATGAGGACTGAATTACAAACTGAATTCGGCTGTTACTTGTGGCAATGAAACATATAAAAGCATATATGTTTATATATAAATATATGTATAATATAAACATCTCCCAGTGCTCTGTACATGGGGGTCCTTTGTCATGCCAAAAAAAACAGGAAATGGTTAAAATCAGGACAGGATGGTACCAGCTACCTTTTTGTCGCTTATGGTGAGTCTGCCATGGATTATGCTACAAGCTGAAGTGAGACGTTTCTTTCCATGACTGATGAGTGACAAGTCTCTACTGGCTTTGACATATATTGCTCCTACTGAATTGATTTTAAAATTACTCAGCTAAATAAATATTTTGTTACAAAATCCATGATGATGTTTAGGTTTTACTTTTTAAAAAGTTTTTGTTTCTTTATCTAAAACACGCTATCAACCCCCCCCCCCCCTAGGTTAGAGTGAGAAATACTTAAATAAGACCCCCACCTTCCCCAAGATAAAGAAATATTAAAGCCCACTCAGGGCTTTAGTTTAAAGTTACTGACTGGGGTCCCTAACTGCTGTTTTCATTGGGGGGGTCCCTGGTTTAAGGTTGCAAAGCCCCCCCACTGTACGCCACCACACTACCAGTCCCCTTTGTTAAATTACTCTATGAACATTCTGGTTATTCTTGTAAATAGTTAAACTCCTTAAAAAACATTCTGGCTAATTCCACATGCTTGCAAATTATATTGTTGTGCAAACAACAAAAAATAACCAGTTGGTGTGTAAATTCCTCGGTCAGGGCTGAGGAGGAAGATTATTGTGTTTTGGAAGATGAAAAAGTTCCGTCTTCACCCTGACCTGCTTCAGGGAGATGGTTTATTAACTCCCAATTTCTATTATGAAGCTGAGAACGGACGATTAGATGAAGAAGAAATGAAAGCACAAAGCACCCAGAGAGGTGTGTTTTCTCCAGGTTTAACCTTGTAGATGGAGAGCAGCATGGAGCATGTGCTTTATAACCTGGGAACCTGGGCTGAGGGAAGCTGTGATTGAAAGGTTGGACACCCACCAGTGAGAATGAGAACGCATGTGTGTAATCAGGTAAACAGGGAAAAATAACCAAAGTCTGGCTCACTCCTGCTTGTGAAGTGCCTGCTCCGCGCATTATCTAAGCTATTTCCCGGAAATGATCTTCCCCGTTTTCAATAAGCTCATCGTCATTGCAGTACCGCATCTCAGGGTTCCACGTCTCCTATAGGTTTAACACTAGATCAGAAGAAGCTCTCGATTTGAGTGACACGGCACAGCAGGACTCATCAGCCAGCTGAATATCCACACCAGCCTCCAGAACATTACTTTCACAGATTCATTCAGCACCTTCCACTCATTCGTATCCCACTGATCCCTCAGAGCATCTACATCCCCTTTTTACAGGAAAGCACTCCTCAGGAGACACCGCATGGGGTATGTCCTGAAGCTAGCAGGAGAAAACAAAATCACAGTAAAGGTCAAAAGCAGGAAATAAACAAAGCAACATAGTTTCAAATACAACAAAGATGGGTTCGTGCTTGGTTTAACAGATTAGATTAGTGTGCCTGTGATCAGAAAGCTGTTGGTTCAAATCCCAGGGTCAATAGAGGGATCTCACTGCCCTGGAGCAAGACCCCTAACCCCCAAAGACTCTAGGGACTGTCTGTCACTGCTTTTTCAAAATTGCATGTTGCTTTGGATAAAGCATCCACTAGATAAACAGAAGGAATAATAGACTGCTGAAATTTCAGGAGGCTGAGTTTTTAAAATATGAAAGCCTGCAGTATTCTTTTTTATGATAAACCTTCAGAGCTTTATTTCTGAATAGGTACAGTTACAAGTCAAAGTCAAGCTATGTTGTTCACGGTAATAAGTCAGAGTGGAGTTAAGCTAAAGGGGATAAAGGCTTGTGAGTCTGTGTCACCACATCAGTTAATACTGCACCAAAGTGCCCTTTGACCCAAGATGGATGCCGGCCTGTACTCGCCACGGCATCCCCTAGAGCTGCGGGCACCCGCTGTGATGGAGGGCTCAGCTCTCTGCTGCCTGTTACACCTCCTCAGCCTCTGGCATGAGCTCCACACACGCATCTCTCCAGAGAGGTTGTAGTGTGGTGGTTTGATAGACGTGCATATCCCAGCTGGTGAATCATGTGTGGTTTTGCCCATGTCACCATATTGACAACCGATGGCTCTGCCAGCTGATTTCAGGATAAACAAAAGTAATGCAGGTAAAGGGTCAGCAAGTGGTTCGCTGGGTTGTGCCATGGTACCTGTGCTAGGAAGGTTGCTCGTTTGAATCCCAGGGTCAGCAGAATGATGTCACCATTGGTCCCCTTATCCCCCATCTGACATGCCATCCATCCATGTTTTTTCTCTAACCATTTGCCCAATTAACCCCAGCCTGAACCTCTATCTGTCCATTGTCTGTAACCATTCATCCTGTAGAGGGTAGTGTGTGTGGGGGGGATCTGAAGCCTATTCTAGAGAGGAAACCTAGGATGGAATGCCAACACACTCACACACACCGTTCACTCACTCAAGCAGACCTAATGAGCCATTTGGCAGCTCAAATTCACCTTGCCGTGCTTTTGGACTGTGGAGGAACGACACAATGACAGGGTGGAGAAGATGGCAACTCTACACACACGAAATCCTGGAGGAGACTTGAACTCAGGTCCCAGAGGAGTGATTGCTAACCACTGTGCCACCGTGCCGGACCCTGTTTGTTTTTTGTAAATGTATAATGCTTTGGACAAAAGCATCTGCCAAATAAATAAAATGTACTGTAAACACAGCCATTTGGCCTGGGGCCTGTACAGGATTTCTTACATAGCCAGATAAGATTATCCGGGCTAAATGTATGTCAATGAAGATAAAGTATATTTAAGGTGGGATACCATCACCACTAATCCATTAACTCCAAAGTTTAATTACATAACGCTAAACCGATAAACCACAAAAAACATAAATATCAGAAACTAAGATTAACAACTAATCGTTAACTTTTTATTATACTTGTGTTTGGTTTTGAGTTCTGAAACTTTTAAAAACATACCTAGACAGCTGCACAGGGCTGGAGTGATTATATGGGGATATAAATCATTGGATTCTGTAGAGTCTCGGGTATAAATAATCTTTCAATGATATTCTGTTTGTGAGATATAAGCGTTTTTGTCTGAGGAATCCTATTCCATGACTGGCTCATGTTGACATTTTGCTCTCAGTGAAGGTGACTTGGGACTACAAACATGGTGCCGTTTACCCAGAACTAGGAAGGTCAGTCTCAGCTCTTTATTGATCTATAGCTCTGTCAATCAGTATCCAGGAAATAAAAGAAAAGAAGATATCCAAGGGGTGAAGCAGGATTTCTTGCTTAGCCAGATAACTTGATGTATTTAAAGTAGTCTTGGCTAAATGTACAGTAAGTGAATAAAGATAAAGTCAATTTAAACTGGGGTAACAGAAATCCTACAAGTTATGCAACTAAGCAAGAAATTCAGCTTATTAAAGGCACCTGTTATCTGCTTAATTCAGGGTACTCCAGTTTAATGGATGATATCTTTGTTCACTAACATTTAGCCTAGACTACCTTAACTATAACAAGTTATTGACCAATCATGTCTTGTGTTTACACACAGTTAGCCAACAGTGTGACAGTTAGACTGCTGCAGACATGCTCACAACAAACTGGAAAAATATGAGTGTCTTAGGATTTACAAATGGTTTTGACCATTAAACTTTATTTACTTTACCTTCTAAAAAATGCTAGTGGATTAACAGTTAGCAGAACTAATTGGCTCACTAACGGTTTTAGAATTTAGTAGCTATGCTAATCCAGTTACAAAAAAAATAGCTTTGCTAATTAGCAGTTAGAGGATTAGCAGAGCCCTGCCCACCACGGCTTAAATTCAACAAGTTACCTGGCTAAGCAAATAATCAAACTTCGCAATATAAGCCCCTAAATACAGGGTTTTATTTGAAGTGTTGAGTGACAGAAAATCTGCCGTATAACAAAGGTAGAATGAAAAACAGTCAGATATTTTCCATTTCAGCAAGACAGAAACAAAGAAAGTAAACTTGTGAGAAGTGTTAAAGAGACGATAGATCAGGGAAATATTTATGATGAATTACAAAATAAAGGAGAGATGGAATGAATGAACAGAATGCACTAGATCACCGGACGTGTCTTCTGAAGACAGACTGGAACAGCCACATCTTACACAAACACAGACGCTCTCGCATACTAAGAATGAGAAATTCATCCAGCTCTCTTACATTAAAAAAATTCAAGGAGGGTCCAGTAAATCAGTGACAATGTCTGCCAACGAATGGGTCGAGATGAATATTCCGCCTCCCTGGCAGAATCGATAAGCTTGTGCTCACCCTGAAAACCAGAGTGCAAGCAAACCAGAATATGACCGGGCCAAACGCTCGGAATTGTATGACCTCCCTTTATGGAGGCTTGACTCCATACTGGCAGACATGAATGGATTGTGTTCCAACTGTCCTGTCAATCTCCTGTCAAAAACAGGAGTGCAGAGACACGCCATGCATTGACAGAATGACACAGCACACTCATCCTTCCCTGTCATTCTCTCTTTCCCGCAGGGAGACATTTATTATATTTAAAGTTTACTGCTTGGATGATGTAATCAGATTTTAAATGTACTACTTGATCAGATGGTGAAAATATTCCTTAGGCAGCATAAAATGTGAAGCTATTAGGACCTGTAATATGTTTTAACATTGCAACATCATAATTTGACAGAAGACTCTCCTCCCTCCAAACGCAAACATTATAACTGATATCAGACTTTCCTTGGAAACAGCAAGTGTGTATAGAATCACTCTGAAGGAAGAAGAATATTGAAATGACACAAACACACA
>JAABNX020000008.1:20257251-20277709 GCA_015163995.2 Mormyrus lacerda | reverse complement strand
TTCAGTGCAGTGTTGGAGCTGATACTGCACAGTGCTCTGGTGTTTTCAGTGCAGTGTTGGAGCTGATACTGCACAGTGCTCTGGTGTGTTCAGTGCAGTGTTGGAGCTGATTCTCCTTAGCTGCTCCCAGCTTCATTCCATATACTGAATTTATTCTGAAATGTTATGCAAACGTTCCAAAACTTTTACTTATGCATTAATTGCGAATATTGCATGTTATGCACATGGGGTTATGATATCATCGGTCAGATAGATTAAAATCAGCCTTTTTCTTATTTTCAGTTTGTATGGATATCATAGCACACGGTTTAAGTTCTGCTAAAACATTTTTACTCTGTCAAAGGAAAAAAACCCATTTCAAGATTATGTAGTATATGTTTAAAAATCTGTCTAAAGTTTACCTCCGCTGCTTTTACATGAGCCTTCCATGCATTTTCGAGTCAGTCATGATCATTTTCATCCTTGACATTTAAATCACTCCTCTATGGGTTTATGAGAAATATATGTTGAATTCCTTTTTTGATTTATTTATAAATACACCAAAATTTATTACAACAAAATACTGTGCTGTCCTAGTATATTATACAAAATACTTGTATCTGGTCTTCTGATCAGATCATAGTTGAAGCTCACGTCTTTCATTTGTTGCATCCATCATTATTACTTTTATTGTTTTTTTCTTGCTGTGTTTGTCGTGGTTTCCCGAGTTCACAGTTTTTTTCAAGCCGGAGATTGTATTGTGTTTAGAGGCTATTTGCATAAGCAATCGACAAAGACAGCATTTCAAGTCCCACCCCAAAGTACCAGAGTACCAAAGAAGTATCCCAGCTGATTTGGCACTTTAGGGATGAGACTTTTGGTACTGGTACTCGATGGGAGTCAGTGGAAAAGGAATCATAGAAGTACTGAAAGTACCGTACCAAAAGAATGGTACCTGGTGTGGTGGAACAGCACCCTCTGATTCCACAACCTTCTCCTGACTGCACTTTCACTGCATTCAAGGGATGAGCACCGTTCCAGAGGTTCTTGTGGCCCGGCACTGCGGACTGAGAGTCTTGGGCCTCTCCTTGATCACCAACATGGCAGTGATGGATTACTGCAGCACCAAGTGTGCCAACCATCAGGAGGTGCTGGAGACCACACATATGAGGACCCAGGACCTGCAAAAGCTGGTCAGGAGCTTGATTGTCAAGCTGTAGGTGGCGTGTGTGAACATGCTGTGGACCAAAGTGTGATGTCTATATTTCCTCGATCAATTCATCCAAAAAAAACTAATTATACTAATTCTACATGGCAACTCTATGGCCATTCCTCATAGATTACATTTTTTGCAGATTGTAAAAATATATTTCAATTTCTATGTCATTCATGTACTCTTTTGATTTGTGTGAACTTTCCAAAATGGAACCAATATTGAAATTATTCCAGCTGAAAATAGGGGAGGTTTGATCTTCTTGATTGTGAATCAGATGCTATTTTTAGTTTGAGGAAAATCAGCACAGTAGCTGTGGAAGCCTGTCTTGGACATACATCACCGGCGGCGGCTGACCGGATGCTACACAGATACAAAGAGAAGTGTTTCAGCATCCTCTGCTCCCCAGGACAACATGTCAGTGATGTCAAAGACTGTACAGACAGCGACTGTGCTTTACATGCCGCACTGCGCTTTGACACAAATGCGGTTTGGATTCTTTGTACAGGGGATTAAATTCATGTAATATGATGCTACAACACCTTGCACTGCATGTATATTTTCTGTTGAGTTGCAAAAGTTATTAAACATATAAATTTTGCCCATTCACCACCGAGACCAAACTGTAATGACGCAGTCTTCCTTGTTCAAGCTCAGGGGTTTTCTGTTGACCGCTGTACTGGCTGGGAACAAGCAGCTAGTGCCTATTTCCAGCGTCCTCCTGTCTCACTTTGTTTTCCGTTGTTGAGCCATCGGGCCGTAGATGGCGCCCTTGCAGCAGGTCACATGACCATCTCTGCCTTCACTCAGGTTGTTTCTATAACTTAATGAAGTATCCTGTTACATACAGTACTGCAGAGCTCACTGGAGTCACTTCTGCTAAAATGTGACTTATGCGTTCCTGAAAAACCTCACGTTTATTAAAATTGAATACTAAAATACACAATGCCGAACAAGAACAACAGGCTTAGCGGAATGGGACTCCAGACTTAGTAACAAAATGAAATGATAAAAACTGTGATGCCAGTGACCAATAATGTAATTATATGCATTTAGAATAATAATAATACATTAATTATATCATAAACAGCTCCTATGGACAAAATACAGTACTGTAAGTTAGAGGAAAGCAACTCCCAAAATTTGTAGGTTAGATGCAATCACACCGGACTTAAAATGGTGATAACACCAATATATAATAAATGTTAAAATATAATTAAAATAGACTTGTTGCATGTTTTATATGCTAATTTGTGAAACATTTTTAGATTTTTAGAATATAAGACTTTGACCTGTGCAATGCGTGAATTTACAAAATGTTGGATTCTTTCAGATATGATAATCAGTTTGACCCATTCACTGAAAAGAACCGGTTCAAAAGAACAATCCGTTCACGTATGGAACTTCACTATCGTTCACTTGGATAGCTGTTTTCGTATGCGATCTTCCGTAAGAAATGAGACTCACTATCACTACTACTACAAGTTAAATAAAACACTGCATGAAGAATATACATATAAAAATAAAGCTGTACACAGCACTATGTATATTAAGCTCCATCGCACGGAAAATCACTTTTTGGGACGTCCGTGAGAAGGTTGCGTGGCTTGAGTCCTTGTGGGATAGGCTCACGGTTCAGTGGCTCCTTATATGGGGACATTGATTGCTGAAGAGCTTGTATTGAGCCAGCCTGCATGTTTGTACGGTAAAATGCTTTATGAGTTTGTACTCTGTTTAAAGAGGCCAATGGGGGTGACGTTAATCAATAACATCCATCAATAATAAAGGAGACAGATAGACACGGGGCTCCAGGCATCAGCTGGAAAGCTGTCCATCACCCAGCAGAATGTCAAAACAGAGGTTCCGGTAAAGCTCTGACAGTTACTATAGGGGGCGCTGTATGGTTCAGTGGGATAAGCCACCGTGCCCGCAATCGGAAGGTTGCTGCTTCAAATCCCAATGCTGGCAGAATAACGGCATCAGCGCTGACTTCTTGATCAAGGCTCTAAACTGATCCCCCCTGCCCCCCAAAAATGCTCCGGGGTCACTGTATTAACATCTGACCCTGTGCTCAGAGCACAGGCTTCCCTCTGACATATGACTGTGTCAGCACCTCTTCTCTAATGGCGAATAGAAAAGCATCATTTCAAGCTTGATCACAGGCAGTTGTGTGGAAGGCAAGTTTCCCCTGCAAGATACAAACAGCTCATATTCCAGGGAGATCTATGTGCTACAGTGGCATGAATCTGTCTGCTGGAATAATGATGTAAATATTCATCAAACCACTTTCCATGCTTCTCACTAATCACAAGTCTAATATTAATAAAAAAAAAACATTATGTGTCTGCCAAGTACATAAGAAATGCGATCGCTAAACCCTGAATTAATGTAAAGCAACAAGAAACCTTTAAATATATCCACCTATCAGCCTGATGTCTGACTAGTATATTTGTAATTCTATTAAGAAATTATTTATTATTTTTTGCTAAGCTTCTTAATGGTCCTGGAACAGTACTCCAGATCTCCTCCTAAACTGCTCAGTTTGAGACATAATGGTCCCTTACAATCCTATACAGTTGATCTGATATCATTAGTAGTTATTTGAATCATATGTGTTTTAATTATACAATCATTTTTATTAACTGCATTGATTATTCAACATGGATTCCAGGCTGAGAAGTTGGATTTTGTACTGTAACAAGACGCTCAACCAGCTCTATACATGAATTAACATGTAAAATACATGTATACATAAGTACCCATGTGTAAGTCTGTATAGTAATCTCATTCACTCATACAGCGGCTCTCCTGTGTGAGGTCACACAGGTACAAATTGTATAAACATGGACAAGCACAGACAGCAAGTCTAACTGAAGCTCAACAGCACAAACTCTTTCAGACACACAAAAGCCTACCCCATTCTCTGTCTGCCTTTTGCTTTTTTATCATTTATCTCGACTCCCCGTGCCTGTTTAAATCATTAACGTGAGACGTTCTCCCATCCACCCTTGGAAATGCAAAGGATGTCACATGAAAAGGAGCACAAACAAAAATGTGAGATATCCAGATTCCTAAGCTGAAAGCTAGCTAGCTGGTTTAGCAATATCTGCTAAATAAGGAATGCCTTTATTTAATATTTAGTGCAGTGACTGTTTGTGATCAACAGAGGGCCCCTAATTCTCGGGGCCCCACTCAAATGCTTAGTCTGAAAGGTGGTGAATGCTGCCACTGAGATCATGGCATGGTTAGACATCTTGTCTTCATTATTACCCTCTTAAATATAAGACAAGACATTCAGCAGCATCGTGGCAACTGTATGGCAACATCTGTGACAAGAGTGCACAGTGGGATCTGATGGCTGTACAGACACTTCTGCATAAGTGGTAGATTGAAGGACATCAATTTGAGGATGGTGACACTGCCTCTGGTTCCAGTGGCTCTCCGGCTCAAGGACGGGATCGTCATTAATTGTTCGGTGATGACATCCGGGTAGAACATTTAGTATGTTAAACGAGCTGGACATAAAGGTATCCTGCAGTTCTGTTTACTGGGTAACATCAGTGCCAAACAAAACCCTAGATTTAGAGAACTAATTAAAGAAGATCCAAAACAATTCTATGACGATATCTTCAGCATCAAACCAAAATCACAAAGAAGATCAAACTTTTTTATTTCACAATTCACATTCAAGAACTTCACTCCTCTGCCTGACTTCTGCACCATATGTAGAACAATAGGACAATAAGTTTTGCTTTTTCCCATAATAAGCTTTAAGTTAAACAGACAACTGCACAAGTAAAACATGACAAATATCTAGTCTGTTTGTCAGTTTTTGGGACACAAACTAGAGGGAGATTGTGTTCTGAAACATACATTTGAGGGGCACAATTTAGAGAAATTGATTTGAAAAATACATCACAAATCAACTGAGACTGCAAAATCTGGAGGCTCTTCCTACATCACCTGTTATTGCATATTGGTGGCTTAAGAGAAATTGAATAATTTTAATAGCAAACCTGTAGTAAGTTGTAAACCTAATCATGCCTTCTTCCTCTTGATTTACTTAGGCAGACTAACATCGATATTAAAATATATAATCAAACATGCAGGTCAGTCCCAAATGTCCCACAACCAACTGAAACACCCCCCCGCCCACCATGAGCACCACCTGATCCTGCTTTTTTTTCCCTTTTTTTTCCTGCTTTTATGGACGTTAGCTGTCCACCTGCCAGCTCTCACACAGCCCCTCTCCTCCTTCCCCTTTTGCTGCTCATCCCAGACTGCACACCGCACTGCATGCTGAAGGGGGAGTGGTCCCTGCCCCTCCGCTCCCTCACCCGCTTTCCCCTCCCTCCCGTAATCTTCTCGTCTCTGACAGGCGGATGTTAAATAGCAGCGGGGAAAAGCCGGGACAGAGAGTGCAAAGCGCATCTTCTGGGGGAGTGACATTATAAACAGTAGCCCAACGTCTACAGTCTCTCAGCACATTACCCTGCCTCAAAAGCTCAGGAGTAAACAGCAAAGTGGACTGAAGGGTTACATCATATTAAATTCAGACAGGTTAGATTATAAGCCTTTAACAACAGCTCGCATGGCAATCGGAGTCCCGATGGATGCAGTCAGGGCCTCAGTTCGAGTATGTTGAGGCTCAATCAGGTGACACTCCTTTGCCACTTTTCTGGGGATGGCCTGTGCTTTAGGACGCCCTGTAATGTTCTGCACTATTCATTTCATTTATCATTTATTCTCTTTGTTGGGGGAAGTTTGGGTTGGGGGGGGTGACTGTGCACAAAGTGGATGCCAGTACTTATTTGACAAAGAGATGAAGAGATTTTCTGGAGCATTCAGAGAAGCAGGCAAATGCTCCATTTCGGATTCAGATCGCCGTCACCAAATCAGCTACAGCCGACATCGCATGTCTATTCATGAAGCGGTATATTCATAGGGTTGCCAACTTTGGTCAGCTTGCTAGCGTGAGATTTTCAATTAGAGATAATCCTGAACGCTCATTTACATATGTGTTACAGTTTTATTACCTTGTAATCTGTAGGGTTTGCAAACTGGCCCAACACTATTGATGTAGTTAATTTTAGGTTTATAATGGAATAGTATAGATTTGCCGTAAGATTACTCGCGTGAGTGTGAAAGTGCGAGTGTCACGGCAGATGTGTGAAAGCTGGCAGCCCTGGTGTTCAGCTGAAGGCGCAGCACATGATGGTGAACATTTGGCCTCGTCGGTACCAAAGCAGGGCATTCTGGGTTTGGAGGGATCCCACAGCTCTAACAGAGCATGTTGGATTTACATAAGCAATCAGCAAGTCCACTGAATGACCCAGTGCTGCCCATTGCGGTAACGAGGCCTGCAAGGGCATCAACAACTTATACCATTGGCTATGCCACCCCCAACCCCCGGTTGACAACAATAACCATTGTCCCACCCTCCCACCCCGTTTGCCAGCTTCGGGGGATGGGGGGGGCAGTGTTACTGAAGCTTACTTAGGGTGCCACGTGAACTTTGACCTTTAGTGGCCCATTTAATAAATAATTGTTCAATAGAGGAGTTGATAAATATACAGATTTTGCTGCGTAAAGAATCAGACATCAAGAGCACAAAAAGTAGGGTCATAGCACCAGGGTGGTATTCACCAGCTAATACCTGCGCTCAGATCATAAGGCAGGACCACACCATTCTCCCAAATGTGCCACCACCACAGAGCTGTTGGCATGGCAAAGATCCATTAGCCCATCGTGTGGGAAGCCAAATCCCACACGACAGAGATGCCCCAAAGATGAAGACAGGTTGCATCAGCACCCCATGGCCAGAGCTGGTGCCGTGGGACTCCCTTGCCCCATAGAGACAATGTCATAAACAGCCCTGATGAGTCTAAATCATGATTACATCATAACAGTATCATTCTGGCCATAGCTGATTACCTCTAAGCACCATCTATTGCAAGTACACCATACAGTGTTTTGAGACCAATGCAAAATAAGAACTGTTTCAAGATATTGAATTTCTGCGTTTGTGGTGCATCTCTGTGATTGGAGGCGAGCTTAACTCCCTGCAGAGTATAGACACAGTTTACGGAGATGCTGATGCCTTCGGGCCGATGTACAGCACATCACTTATTTTCTCAAGGGAAAAAATACGCGATGGGGGAGGAGTGCCCCCACCGCGTATTCTCACACCGTTTTGAGCGCCTGGGTGTTGTTTTTGGAGCCACTGCGCCTCCCGCAGGACTACCGGAGAAGTACACGCACCCAGGGGTGGGGTTTATAAGCTTCGGCTCAGAGCTGGTCGGCGACAGTAAGAACTCGGACCTGACTGTGCAAAAGTTCGCACGGGATTTTCAAGTGTAAGAAAGAAAATAGGAAGACAATGGCCAACAAAGCACAGCAACCTCCTCACCTTCATCTGGCGGAACTGACCGCATCCCAGTTCCTGGACATCTGGAAACACTTCGATACTGACGGTAAGTGCGGCAACTTCGGTTATTTAGACGCGCTTTGTTGCCTCATCCGAGTCACTTTCATCAGGGGGCGTTGTTTTAGAAATACAAAATGTGGTTTCTAACGATTTACAGTACGGTACTTTTATTGAGGAAAAGCGGAGATCTATAAGAGAATATATTTGAGAACTATAAGAGTAAGACAGAAGAACGCGAATATCACACGAATAACTAATAACAATACGAATACAAAAAGGCGATGCTTCGGTGTGTTTCCATTTCCCAGCAATTGGTGTTGAAACAAGGAATATATAACTTAATTTGTAGTATTTTAACTCCAACGTATCTCTAACCTGTAAAATCAACACATGTAGAATCGTGTCTTGAAACTCGAAAGAAATCTTGAAAAAAATATGAAAAGATTCGACGGCACGCTTGTCACTGGATTTTTAGCATTTTTGATTGAACTAAAAAGTTTGTTTTAAAACATATGACATAAAAATGTACAGGTTAAACATCGGGCTACTAAATTCATTTATGTATTATGACGATAGCCTATATTCAATATATATGCATCGCGTTTATATGTGAAAGAATATGTATGGACAGCTAATTAACAATTGCAGTGTACTGTAGTCATATAAATGCTAACATTTTTAATTAAGCACATATATGATATTTGTTACAATTACTGGCATTTTATTAGAATCCTTAAAATTAGACTCAGTATTAAGTTACCAAATAGAAGGGCAATATAACACCGTACACAATAATTCGCAGTACTTTAAACTTTTTATTATTTTAATAGCATTTCTTATAAAAACGGAAAGGAAAACATTTTAATGCTTATAAGTTATTTTGAAATGTATTTAGTCCAATATGCATTGATTTTGGGTAATATAGCTACATTGGTGAATTACGTTAATTACCAAGCTAGTTTAGGCATGGGCATGCCAAAGCTACCCAATACTACTAAACCAGGTTAGCGCCGCAGTTCCTGGCTGCTTTGCCGGGGCTTTGCAGTGAGCGTAACCGGGAAAACACATTTTTCATTTTTATTCATGGAAACTGCGCACCGTAAAATGTGTTGCGACCTAAGTTCCTCTGTGTTTTTCTTTATTTGAAATATATCTTTACAGTATTCTTGATCAAAACCCGTAGTAATGATGCCATTTCGGAGGAATGTTTAATTTACAACATTAAACATACACTTAATTGCACTATTTCACATGTTAATTGGCTATAATGTCATGTTTCCAAATAAAATCATACATATTATTTCTACATTACAGATCTACCGAGAGAAGTTCCCGGGCTTCTTCGGTGCGGTGGGTGGGGCTGGGAGGCCAGCATGAAAATTTGGGGGCGCGGGCCGGGAAAGCAAAAAAGATAGAAAGTTAATTTTGAAGTTAAATTGCAGTTATCGACGTGTCTGAGAACAATATTTTCTCAATATTATTTGTTATACGAACAAATGCTTATGGGAAAACATAACCATGTAAGAAAGGCTTGAGACATCCTCTGGGAATATAACGCGCCTTCTAAAAAAGATCGATGCGTAAAAAAAAATCGATGTGATAATTAGGTTTTGGAGATATCTGTCCTTTTAGAAACGCCTTGGGGCAATGGTAGGCCTATAAACGATATGAAATCCATGCTATATATATATTTCATATATATATATATATATATATATATATATATATGATAAATAAGTGGTAACTCCTATTGAGTTATGACACTATATACACGATTATATTTATAAATGTGGCAGGAATTCCTTCAAGAGTTCGGACGCTACAAAACATGCTTTACGCTCATTATAAAGCATGAAATTAACGCAGCAAGCTTTCTTGCGCTGGGTGTCCGTCCGTTGAAGTTTCAGTTACAGTACGCAGTATTTCTCCTTCCTTTTAAGCGTCTGTTCCGAAGCTGAGATCCGTTATCGTTCGTCCGCTGCGCGCTTCCGTGCTGCGCGTTCATGCGCATCGTATCCTCGCTCGGTGCGATCGAAACACTCAGACCCTCGCCTGTAGCTACATCACAGGCAAGTTTTACAGTTAAGTTCTTTACAAATGTGTAGCTCCTAATTTTTAAGTAATTTTATTTTTACGGAATATTTTGAATTTCACCGTCATTCAATAAAGTACAGCCGAGCACAGCATTCTGAGGCTTAAAATGATCTCTTTGATCACAGAACCAGTTTCTTAACCACCGTGGTATAAAAATGCTATGGAGAAGTCAAGCTATTTTCAGCTAAAAATAACATTCATGCTAACCTTCTCTTAACCTGGCGCGTTATCCTCTGAAAATCAGAACAGTGCCCCTAACTTTTGATTGCGTAACACGGTAGTTATATCTTAGGGCAGCGTGGTAGCTCAGCAGATAGCGATGTTACCTCACATCTCTTGGGTTGGGGGATTTAAACGCCAACCGCATGCCTTCTGTGTGGACTTAGCTCTCCCTGTGTTGTATGGGTTTCTTCCCACAGTTCAAAAACATGCAGTTAAGCTCATAGTTTGTGCAGGTGCCCTGCAGTTGACTGCTTTACCACAGAGCAGGGCAGTCCATCTTATCCAGAAAGGGCCACTGTGCATGCGGGTTTTCGCTGGAACTCTCTAATTAGATTACTAATTAGAGGACTGATTGGCTTACACCTGGGTTTGAACAGCTGACCTAAAAGTTATCCGAAAAAGCTGCAAACACACCGGCCCTTTGCAGTAAACCTGCCATTGAAGGTGAACCCCTGTGTGCCATTCACCTGGAGCAATCTTGCATTACCATCTACAGCAGTGTTTCCCAGTCCGGCCCTTGGGGAGCGACAGACAGTCCAAGTCTTTGCTCCCTCCTGGTCCCCAAGGACCGAATTGGGACGCACTGATCTACAGGAATCATTCCCTTTTGATGGGACGCTGCTTTTTTTAATGATCTTTGATAAATGTAAATCTCGCAAAGGGGCTTCTGGGCCACTGGTGCACAGCCACCACTCTAGCAGTGTTCTGTTACTAATGTCACAAACATTAGTAACTCTGTGCGAGAAATTAACGGAAGAGTTTCCATGGCAAGTTGCTTGTGGGAACTCCTGTGTAAGTCCTCCTAGCCTGAACTTCTCAGTTCCCAGGGAGCATTTGGGGCATCGAGTCAAACGTCAATGGTGAGGGTCCCTGCCGGGGCCCCTTGCAGACGCCTTGGTGGTTTATGGTTGTTTTTGTCTTTTGTTGCATATTTCATGGTGCTTCTTTAAAAACTTGTAGAGCAGCACCGGCTAAGGGCCGTACCAGCGAGGCTTGGGACCAAAGAGCAGGATCAGCTAGTCTCCCGGGAGCTGTTAGGCTCATGGGCCCAAGGATGAGATGATTACTAGCTACGGGATTCAAACACATCACCATCCAAACACGGGGACTGATGTCTAGTCCAGTGAGCAGGACACATACCCGATTAAGTTCGCCTCTGTTGTCAAAATTTCAAGCTAAAACTTGATGCAAGAGTGTACAACTGTTATTGAGACAATACAAGTGGACACAATAAAAATGGCAGCCATCGGAAAGCATAATGTTATATGAGATTATGCAGGATATGTTACAAGTCTGTGGCTGCAAACTATAAATCAAATCCTTAATCTAATAGCATTATATGTTATATACTAGA
Organism: Mormyrus lacerda; assembly: GCA_015163995.2. Lineage (NCBI taxonomy): Eukaryota > Metazoa > Chordata > Actinopteri > Osteoglossiformes > Mormyridae > Mormyrus > Mormyrus lacerda. The sequence goes on along the minus strand of JAABNX020000008.1, from coordinate 20,266,420 downwards.
TGTTATCCTGTGTTGCCTTCTTATGTATTTGTTTTTAAACCAATTCATATCAAATTAGGGCACATATGTGCATCAAATGGTGTCATATGGTTTTGCTTCAAATCCCAAATGGACCCTTAAAGGAAGGTGCATTATGAGACTGCCCCGGTTAGGGCCCGGTTCTGTAGGTCACAGGTCACAGGTATGGCTGCCTTGTCATGATCACATGACAAATCTGTGCAAGTAATCTGCAGGCTATTTGAAGTTGAATAAGCTGCCATGGGTGTTTAAGAATAGATCACCCGTTTAATTATGCTGCTGTGCTGAATTTAGGCATAATAATAAATCCAGTTATGAACATTGGAAACTCATTATGAATTGGGATTGTGCCAGAGGGTGATCATTTCATTTTACGCTGAATGATTAAAGTTACCCCTTTTCCCGAAGTCTAAATGCCCATATAATGACCCCCACATAGTGCCAGTGTAACACACCCAACAAATATCAACAAATATGTGCATCATTTATTTAGTAAATGACCATCTGTAAATCTGCCGTAAACGTATGTCTGGAGAACAACCATTACCTCCCCGAACAAAATCCTTTCAGATAGGAACGTATTTTAAATGATTAATTGACACTGAAAATGATGCATTGATGAATAAAAACATTTTTTAAAAAGCACTATTTTTGATTTTTGTAGTGATATCTAAAGATAATTCCGCTGGGGGTTTGGCATGGGGGGTTGGGCGAGAGTGAGGACTAAGGCATTTGACCAGAGCTCTGAAAACACGCCACCAAAATTCAGTCAACTTCCTGCTGCGCTAAAGCCATGTTCGTCGCTGAGGATATAAGTGCCAGGCAAGTGCCACACCGCTCTGCGCTTCCATCAGGAACATCAGTCAGAGATACCTGGCACAGCACTGTAGAGCAGTCAAACGTCGTTCGGCCGACTCCAAGACGGTTATTGAATTCCCATGCGAGTGACAGCGATCAGGCAAGGGAGGATTTTGTTTGTCGGATTGGAGTGGGCATTTTTTCCACAGGCTGATGATGAACAATGAACAATCCAGATGAACGATAGATTTATAATGCGACATATTTTATCACATCTCATTTTGAGACATTAACAGTGGCTGCATTATAAGTCAAATTCTGCATATTTCATAATGCATTATATCCACTTTTATTTTTCCTTGAATAATGGAGGAAACTAAATAAGTTGTTACCTCTGACATTTAGAAGGTTGATGACATTAGATGTCTGGGCATGTTGAGAAACGTGTCATACTGTCGTGCACAGGCAGCTTTGGGACAACTTATATTTTATTCTAGATTTTATCCTCCAATGGGGTTTCAGTCAAATGTCATTCAGTAAAAATTGAGGTTATACTAAGGCCTTATTTTAAGAAAGATTGAAAAGTCCAAATTTAAAATAATTCAGCAATGAAGTATTCAAGAGTACAACCGAAATAGCCATTAGGCAGGATTTCAACTACTGTGAAAGCTGCTACCTTGAGCAAAGTGGGTAATAATACTTGTCTAAGCTCAGAGCTATGCCAGTAAGCTGTGCCCACCTGGCACATGTGTGGGTTCAGTGCATCCCCAAGTGCACAGGATCACTGATGTCAAGGTTCTGTGCAGCCACAAGCTCATAGGAAAAGCATGATGTCTGTCTCCTGATAAAAACAGCACATGGTTTACTGCATCTACACCTAGGTGTGATCTGATCTCTTTAATAGAACATTAGCTTTCAAGGTTAATTTTCTCATTGTCGCCAATGATCCACAGGAAAACAGAGATAAAGATGTTCGACATTAGACAAGAAATCTGCAGCAGCAGTCACACTTTAGGGTGGAGACACTGTTGCCGTAAGGCCCCGCCCACAATGACGTGGTGGGGTAGTGTGGAGTTTAACCGGCTAATGTTTTGTATCAGTGTCCCGTAGGTTGTGGGGTTGAATTCTGTGGCTGACAGCGAATCACCATTGGTTCCTTGAGCCTGGCCCTTAATCGTAACTGCCTCAGGGGTCCTGGATGTTGACTGACCATATACTTTGACGCCGGCTTTACTCAGTTACATGTCACTATAGACAAAAGCATTTGCAAAATACATGTCATGTTACAAATAGTTCTTAGTAATCCTCTCTTACTGAAATTCCACATTTCATCAATCTTCACATCCACAACATGGCATTTAAAATTAACCCCTGAAATAAACCCATTTTTTACACACGGTACAACAAAACATATAATATATGATGTGGTTACTATGTGGTTATTTTGTTATTCAGATTTTTTCTCTCATGACTCCGCTTTTTAACTTTGCTGATTATCCTGTCAAATATGTTCGGAAATAAAATGCTTTCACTGGCTAGGTGGAAAGGTCCCTACGCGATTCATTATTGCGACTTATTCAGCTCTGCAGCTTGGGACTCTCCCATCAGCATAGAGCTCCTGTTTTTGTTTGCTCTGATAAAATACAAAGCCACCCGACGGTAAACTCTGCCAACTAGAGCATTATGATGTGCCAGATTTAATTCATTAGCGCCACATGGCAGCTCTTCCCATCTCGCTTTTAAGAATGGAAAAAGAGAAGGATGTGTGAGAGACAGAAATCAGCTCCAGGCCCCTAACGACTGATAATTAGCTTTCATTTTAACATGATGCACAGCTGTGCCACTCCAGTGCACCCCAGCCCAGGATTTAACCATGATTCCATGCCACCGGTGTCTATTAGCCAGTAATGATACGTGGGCAGCTAAGAGGAGAAAAGCATCTACGGCTGTTAAAGTTTTATGAGGTGCAGGTGAGAGACGTGTCGGGCCAGAGTAACAGTGCTGTGCCGTCAGTGGGCCGTATGCTGTGTTCCAGGCAATGGCTACATCGAGGGCAAGGAGCTGGAGAACTTCTTCCGGGAGCTGGAAAGCGCACGGAGAGGAGCAGGCGTGGTGAGCCATCGGCGTCGTGAAACCGGGCAGCGTGACACCAGCCTGTCATCTTCAGGCCTCTTGCCTTCCTAGCTTCCCTGAGCTGTAGAAGTCAAATCCAAAGCGAGCAGAAAAATTCAGAGGTCATAACATCTAAATTAACGCAGCTAGTTGAGGCACTTCACCCTGGGTCCTGATATGGGTCATGACACGCTCATCACCTGCAGGGCGTTAGCAGGCATTAAAATAAACCCCGTTCCAGTACTTTCTGTGGAAATGTGGTTTTTCATACAACCTAAATTTAGCAACTTTGCCCCCAAGTTCTATACAATATTACACAGGGGAATATTTAACACTGCTTCCCCTGTTGTGGGGAACACGTACTTTAGAAGGTAAAGAGTGAAGCATACTAGAGAATGACATACAGCTGTCCTCTGCCATAGAATATAGGACGGACCACTACATGTCTATATGCGAATATGCACCTGATAACCAGGAGATAGCTTAACTCCTGGGGTAGGTTTAGCTTAAATGGGACCTTGGAAACATTCTCACATCTAAAGGACTGCTATTGAATTACCGGTATTTTTTAAATAAATAAATATTTTTTTGAACTATTTCTTGGAAAGTAATTCTGTTTTTTGGACAGGACCCCACAAATGCTTCCTTCAGAGAAAAGATGAGGGAGTTCATGCAGAAATTTGACAAGAACGCAGATGGAAGAATCGAAATGTCTGAGGTAAGGATCACACCTCACAGAAAATATGTGGACAGCATAGAGCTGACCTCTTTCTTGCTGTTCTAGAACTTTTCATCAGCTTGAATGTCTCCCATTTTCATAAGGTTTCTTTATCACTCTACTCTCTTTCCTGATTTGTCTCTTTCATAATTTTTCTCCCTTCCATATCTTCCTTGTCTTTCTCAGTGTCTCAGTGCCTGTCTGTCTCTCCCCAGTATCTTTTAGTCTTTCTCTGTATCTCAGTGCCTGTCTGTCTCTCCCCAGTATCTTTCAGTCTTTCTCGGTGTCTCAGTGCCTGTCTGTCTCTCCCCAGTATCTTTCAGTCTTTCTCTGTATCTCAGTGCCTGTCTGTCTCTCCCCAGTACCTTTCAGTCTTTCTCGGTATCTCAGTGCCTGTCTGTCTCTCCCCAGTATCTTTCAGTCTTTCTCGGTATCTCAGTGCCTGTCTGTCTCTCCTCAGTATCTTTCAGTCTTTCTCGGTATCTCAGTGCCTGCCTCCTTACACGTTTCTCTCACTTTGTATGATCAGTACCTCTTTCTTCTCTCTTGCCAACAGCTGGCTCAAATTCTGCCTACTGAGGAGAACTTTCTGCTGTGCTTCAGACAGTTTGTGGGTTCCAGCTCCGAGTTCATGGCGGTAAGGAGCAGATCCATGTGTCTGCTTACACACACCCTGGATGAGTACCAGGGCGGGGCGTTTATAAACCTCATAAGCTTCAGCCAGCAAACCTTTCTAAATGTCAGCGGTGTTTTAATTTTGCTTAAATGAGGTCCCAGTCATGGGGTTTACTCTGTACGTTTTTGCAGAGTTCAGTTTGACCTGAGCTATTGCAGAAATTACAGGGAGGGGTGATCAGAGTATGTTTGTTGCAAATACAGTAGAGAAAAGAAACAGCAAATAGCTCCTTACTCCTCACCCATTACTACTGCATACCCAGCAGGGAAAAGCAGACGTTGCCACGTATTTATCTACAACGTGTGTTGATGAAAATGGGGAAACTTGAGAGAGCTCCTGCAGGTTGAGTGATGTCATCAGCCGGGGACACGTCCAGGCTCTGCTCTCCTCACAAACGTGCACAGACCTGTTTTCCCTCCATGCACGTCACTTTCGCTTTCTGCCTGCTCTGAGAGCGAATGGGGTTTTGTCCCCCCCTCGCCCTTCGAAACCCAACTTCACCCGCTAAGTTTTTGACCATCCCTCCCCAAGCCGCGAGTTGCCAGGAATTAAGTTGCAATGCCATTTGTCATTTTTCTCCATCAGACTGTTAGATGAATATAAAGGCACCTGCGTGCTGCGAGATAAAATGAGCCCCCCCCCCCCACCCCCAGATTAATTTCCCTGCTGCATTAAAGATGCGTAGTGTCTGGCTATAACCGGTGTAAGACTATGTTCACTTTCCCAAATGAGTAATTATGAAGGTGGGCTCAAAAAAATTAAATGAGACAAAAAGGGGGAACTTTTTAAACCTGGTGACATGTCGAGGCTCTCAGACGAGAGGATGAGAAAGTGGAGGTTCTATTCTGAGGACATCATATATTATGGATGGGCTGTGGTAATTCTCCACAGACCTGCAAAGCATGAGGCATCTGTCTTTGATAAGAGCACTTGCAAGGAACAGGACAGCTGCAAGATTAAAATATAAATTAAAATGCATTTCTCTTTCCGTGGCATGCAATCCGTGAATCGATAGAAATGAAAGTTGGTGCGAGAAGGACGTTCGCTGATGGTGACTGATGCCAAACATTGACAGGAGGCTCTGACAGTGTCTCGCAAAACACTTTCATTTCCATGATCTTGTCGACATCTGGCATTCCTCACAGTCAGCTGTGAGCCTAGTCCACCAACCCACCAACAGCAGCTCCTTCACACCACTGAGCTCACAGCAGAAGTCTCCAGGAGTCTGGATTTTCACAGCAATGTTGAGAGATGTTGCAATGAGAATGTTATCTCAGTTCTATAATAATGTTCCCCTATTTCCTTTATCAGGATGCTTTGGATGTTTCTCTCAAAAGCACATCTTTTATGCCAAATTACATATTAAAAGGTTTATGGTTTCTGAATGGATGTATTTTTAGAATCATATATATATATATAATGTATATATGTATGTCTCCATTTGGATAACCTCAATTTTATAAAAATCTGTAACTGCAAAATAAAATTTAAAAATGCCAAAATTCTTGTATTGTTTAGTTACTTATGGTCAAGGTTAGGGCTAAGTTGGGGTTAAGGGTGCTGCGATTGGGATTAGGGTTTGTCCCATAGAAAAGAATTGAAGGCCCCCATTTAGATGGATACACCAGCATGTATGTTTCAGTGTGTGTGTGTATGTGGGTATGTTTCTATGCACCAAAGTGTGTACTGTTCTGTCTGCGCTGGTAGTGTCTGCGCTGGTAGTGTCCTGTCTGCGCTGGTAGCGCAGTGTCTGCGCTGGTAGCATCCTGTCTGTGAACTTGGAGCAATGTTAGTGTGGATATGACCATCTGCTCTGAAGACATCTATACACCTATGTGTGTGTATGACATCTTCACTGCTGCTACCGCAAAAAACCCACATGTGTTTTATATGCAGGCATGGCGAAGGTATGACACCGACCGCAGCGGATACATTGAAGCCAATGAACTCAAGGTAAGGACTAAGAAGGTTTGATTTGTTCTGACTTGAGGGATCCTTAAATGAGCAGAACGTGACACACTGCCGCTGCTTGTGAGAGATATTGAGTTCTACCCTGCAGAACTTTTTGAGATTTGACCTTCTCTGTCCAGCCAATGACAGGGGCTCAAGCAGGCAGTGATGTTCATTGGGTCCTTCTTTTCCTTCCACAGGGATTCCTCTCAGACCTTCTGAAGAAGGCCAACAGACACTATGATGACCAGAAGCTGGTTGAGTACACGCATACGATAGTAAGTACCCCCTGCAGTATCTTCTGCTTCTTCTGCAAGAATGTGGGGTGATTAGAGCCTTAGTGAGTCCAATAAGCAGAATGTCAAGATTCAGTCATGAAAAACAAAGCTTTTCCATTCAACGAAGCTTAAATGTGACTCTCATTAGATGGTTTATCTGACTCGATTGGCAGCTCTCATGTGTATCTCTGAGCAAACCATAGAACAGACCATCATGATTTTATTGCTTTGAGGAGGCCAGCACGACTGCACTGAGGAATTTCCATCTCATATATTTCTCAGCCAGATTTAATTAAAAAAGCAAAATGAAAGAAACTCTTCTTTTTGTGTTACTCCTTCAGGCCATTGGTGACAGCTCTCATGAAGATCGTGCTCACTTTTGCACTAATCCTCTCCTGTTCTTCTGCACCCGCAGCTGAGGATGTTTGACCTGAACGGAGACGGAAAGCTCGGCCTCTCAGAAATGGCCAGGTGGGTGGCTGGGGCACAATGGGAAAGTAGGATGACTTTCGATCCATGTGTGCGAACCAGCGTCAGCGTTGTAGCATCGGGGCGATAAAACTCATTTCTTGTCGTTTAAGGCTGCTGCCTGTCCAAGAAAATTTCCTGCTCAAATTCCAGGTGAGGACGCCTCCTGCATGGCTACTGTGTCTCTGCGTTGACACTCTGACAGCAACAAATACGCTCACACATTCAGTCCAGCGATCTGTCTGCATAAAAATAACATGACTGGCAATAAATATGGGAAATTTGTATAACAGAAAAGCATTTTAGAATTCCAAAGCCATGCACATAGCAGCAGCCGACAGCGGCGGTGAGGATCATACACCCCAGAGGAATATAGCGCCAACACAGGCACAGGGTAACCTACATGAGATGTGTGCACTGGAAGGGAACACACTCCCAGCACTTTTGCCAATGCAGGGCCCCGTATCAGGGACTCCCAGCACTGGGCCCCCCACGGCCGCTGGCGATGATTTTCCCGCACATGCATTTCAGCTTCCCTTCAAACACCCTTGGCGTCCCATGGGCGCCAACGTGGAGAGCCGCTTTGAGATCAGGGAGCCCCAGGCGAGCCCTTCATACCACCAAGGCTGAGGGAGCAATCACTGAGTGCCATAGAGTAAAGTCACACACCATAAGATAAGATAAGAAGACAAGACTGAATTTTATTGATCCCTGTGAGGTGAAATTTCTTTGTCCAGTATCACAAATAAAAGATAAATAGCTGCTTTGACCTTCATATGGATGGACAGTGACACGCAGAAACGAGGGCACACCTATGGACCGGTGTTCTGTCGAGTTGAGCTACTTTGTCGAGTTAGGCTACCGTAGTATTAATCGATAGCCCTAACCCAAACCCCTAAAACATATCTCTAACCCCCAAACGGTGGAAATGCACATGCGCAAAAAGGCTCGATAGGCAGCTCAACTCGTCAGAACACTGACAGTGACACGCAGAAACGGCTATGGACACTGGCAGAGATACCCTGGGCTATAGGTTGAGCATTGGGGGGAGGATTCAGGTCTCCTCCCATTTAAGGGGGTCCAAGGTGTTTTGTGGCTGGTTTTGATTACTGAGTGGCTTACAACCCTCCATTTTCCCACCATAATTTACGCCCATGAGAGATACCATTCGCTAACAGCCTCTCGGTGGTTTGAGATGTTATATGGTGTCTAGAGTTGCAGATTCAGTCAGTTATAAAAACAGATCAAATCACCCTTCCGACTGAACTTGAGTCTCTTTCATGGCCTCCACATCTGCTCCCCCATCCAGATCTACTACTCAGCAGTTGGTTAATGACTCTTGACAATACTAGTCTCAGAAAACATATTTCTTCATCTGGACCAAAGTAAATGCCTCATTTTTTTCCCCATTCTCATCATCTCGCTTTTAATAGAGTTGTTCTTCACGATAAAAGAGTGAATCAATCTAGGCAGCAGTAACAAGCTCTTTTATATACTTTACCTCCTTGTAAAAATCTTCTTTAGTGACAACGCGAAATCTGAAATGTGCACACCTGACTTCCTACAGGGCCTCAAGCTGACCTCTGAGCAGTTCAACGCCATATTTACGTTCTACGACAAGGTAAACGTCACCGCATGTTGGTCTACGGGGGATGCTGGAATCAGGGGTCTGTTTACAGTGATCCGGCCAGGAGTTTTACTGGGGCCTAAACATCACCTTGACCTTCCCCCTGCTCAATTTTACATATAGTTTAATATCCACAATGGTTCCTTTCGGTGCTGCCCCCTGAATCTGCCAAGGTATCCATGCCTGCACCCAACCATATAGACGTCTCAATCCATCCATCCAACCCACCCTAGAAGACACATAATCCTGATGGATCATTCAGGGTATGTTCAATAATCCACTGTAATCTACATGCCAGAGATTACAACTTTGCAATATGAAATAAATTAATCCTTAAATCAATATTTGACCCCTTGAAGATCAAATGGGACATTACTTGGCTAAAGATTTGTGCTCCTTAAACCAAGTGTTTTCCAATCCGCTCCTTGGGGAGCCACAGAAAGTCCATGTTTTTGCTCCCTACCAGCTCCTGGAGCAAAAACGTGGACTGTCTGTGGGTCCCCAAGGAGCGGATTGGAAAACAC
>JAABNX020000008.1:20246342-20257151 GCA_015163995.2 Mormyrus lacerda | reverse complement strand
GAGCAAAAACGTGGACTGTCTGTGGGTCCCCAAGGAGCGGATTGGAAAACACTGCCTTAAGTTAAATGGAGGAAGTTGGTGAAATGGTTGGTTCACATGCTGTTGGACTAAACATCAGATGAAAACCCCCCATTAGCTCTTCTGAGCTTGGCACCTGTAGTAAGACTTTTCTAAATAAAATGTGCTGTATGCTGTAAGTGAAGGTAGACTGAGACTTCAGTGAGAGATCAGAGTGAATTCCAAACCCAAATGGGCCAGGAATTTGTTCATAAAATAATTTGCCTGTGTAGCAGGATCTTACAAAAGTACCCAGGACCTTCCAGAATCATTAAATTATTTTAACAAGCATTTTATTTAAGACCTGAATGAACACTTGCTAAAAGTGTGCCCACCATGCTGATTAGCTGATTTGCTGACATTTATGATAAATGAACTGAAACTGAAATAAGATGATTACATTCTCGAAATCAGGCTTCTTTTCTGAGAAACAATTTCAGCCAAAAGTTTTTCTACTAACATCCCACATCTGCTTTTGTTCTTATGGTATTAACGTGTGGATTTGTAAGTGAAGGGCTCCTGTCATACAAAACTGAAAGCTAAAGCGATCTCAAAGAATTTACTTCAATCCCAGAAGAACAAGCAGTGGTAAATGTAAAAATGCTAATTAATGTTCTTCTACCCAAAAAATGTTCTTCCACCCAAAATTCATCTGACTGAAATTTTAATTTTCTTGTGAAGATTTTATGGGGCCGAGTAGTTGGGACAGCTGGAACGTGAATGAAGACATGATTTACACAAGATTGTAGCCAAAGTCCCTTCTCAACAAGATCTCCCAACCTTCCTGTCAGCTGACATTTTCCAACCAATTGTGGATTGGCTGAAAAACTCTGATAATAAATGGAACTAAACAATAAATGATGACTTCAAGGGAAATAAGACTGCAAAATAGCGACCATATGACTGCATAAAAACCTGAAAAACTAATTTCAACTCAATTGAAAATGTCATGGCCACATAAATAAAATAAAAATTGTTAGCCATGCAAGATAGACTAGATAAACACAAATGCTCTGGAATGAATGTGCAGCAGCAGATATAAGGATGCAGAACGCAGTGCATTTTTGAATAATGCACTGGGGAAATACCACTCAGTCACAGCAGTGAACCAGAGAGATGTGAATACAGTTTTAAAGCAGAAACTGTAATAAACCTAATGATCAAGGAGAAAAACAAACATCTAGCCACGGGTTTTTAGCAAGGCTCTCAGCCTGAATGTGCTCAGGTCAAGAAAGCAAGGATCATTAATGCATAGTGTGTTACCCAGCATGCACTGTGGTGCGTGCTGGTGCAGTACAGGGCATGGACCATGGTGGACGTTGCATTAGACGCCTGAGTAGAGAGGTGCAAAATAAGTTTGAGTGAGCTGCATCCTGCCATGAATCACACATTTCTAAGGTGATTATAAATACGAGGACTGGCTCCATTCACTCTCTTCAACTGTCAGTCCAACAAAGAAAGAGCGACAATATTTCCAGCCAGTCCCTACTTACATACACATATATGCATACATATACTCATATGTGTTTTAATTCTTCTTATTTATTTTTACAAGGATGGAAATGGGTACATCGATGAGCATGAACTGGATGCTTTGCTCAAAGATCTCTGTGAGAAGAACAGACAGGTGAGTGAGCCATCAGTTCCACTCCACAACAGCCTGTGTTTGCAGGTTAAAACAGATATGGAGCTGAAGATGGGCGATCAGCATTCGGCTTTGAATTCCTGCAATAAACTGACTCAATAACCAGTTCTGAAGCGGCCTTGCAGAGAAGTCAAGTTCAGGTTCAGAAACTACAAACCCAGACCAAGATTTTGTTTCAACCAGCCAGTTGAATCTCTGTGACTGTGACTCTTTATACTCAGCTGGTTGGTTGAGATAAATGCTTAGTCTGGATTTGTACTTTCTGGGCCTGAACTTTCTACTTTTGTTAGACGGGTTCTACGATATACACCAGACATCAAACTGTACACATTATATCCGACGCTGGTTTCTTTAATGTATCAGTGAATATCAAAACTGCATACACCAATATATTTATCATACGGGTTGGTAGTTTTAAGAAATAGTGCCTGTTACAAAATAATGGAATTTATGCAAAGTTCATACTGTATAGCAAAAGCACCTGGTACATGGTGAACACTGGTGTCCATGTGCAGAAGGCAGCGCAATCTGAGCTAATCTTTATGCACTTAGTACACGAGGGTCCAGCGATCACTCAGTTTGTCTTTTGTCTCTTAATTTTCCCATGATGCCTCAGGAGATGGACATCCGGGACCTGGTGGGCTACAAGAAGAGCATCATGGCTCTGTCGGACGGAGGCAAGCTGTACCGGGCCGAGCTGGAGATCGTGCTGTGCCGGGATCCCATGTTCTGAGGGCCCAGGGGCCCCGGGAGCTCAGCAGCCCCTTATTGCTTAACTCCGCTGCCATTTGCATGTGCTGGAGTCGCGCTTCCATCATGTCCTGCCCCCTCCCTGACCCTCCGCCAGGCTCCACCCTGCCCCCTCCTCACCCTCTGCTCACTCGGCTCTCTGAAATACAGCTATTTTGCAGCTTTTTAATTTGATTTTTTTAAAATGTAAACAGTTTACCTGAAAATAGATGAATATACCTTATTTATGATGGTAATTTATTGCTAACATTAACACGATTCTGAAAATTATATGAATGATATGAGCATATAATGGTGTTTAGACACTTAGTGAAAATTATATTTTGATTGATATCCTCTCAACTTGTTTAAGTCTGACATCAAGTTCCTTGCCTTTGTGTCTATGGTATCCTGTTTGGTTTTAAGGTTCCGGCTAGTACTGTTTTACTGGAATGCATTTGACTCAAAAATAAATGGATCACAGAATCTGGATGTTTCCTTTATTTTTCATGGTTTTTATATTTCAGATTATAATTCATGGCTTTCCTGTGAGAATCTCTTATCCTCACGCTAACAAGAGACTAGGGCAAACAATAAATAGCCCTGATAATCAAATTCATGTTTTTATATGAGGGGCTGGCAACATTTGTGCTGTTTACATTGTTGACATAAACATTTTTAACCAACACACACTTTAATACGAAGTGAAGTATATTTTCCAGAACAAACATGGTCAGACAGTCCCAGCGATCATACGCGTCCTAACCAGTTGAGCTGTGCGCCGTCCCCCAAAACAAACACATTACATGAGCACTAGACCCAGATTCAAACAGAAGGAAAAAGGAGCAGGATGACAGTTAGAGTTAGACTGCTGGATGTCCCGCGTTTGATGCTTCCAGATAATACAGAACAGCTACACCGTTATCGCGCCGGAAACACTGAACTGGGCTCCCTAAAACTGTTCTGGAAGACTTCGACAGTATTCCTCGTGGAAGATACCTGTTTTAAAAACGATGGTTGTGACGTACGGACGGCTTTGCCTCAAAAGTATGCAAGTCAATCTTTGCACACATATGCTTTTAAAGGCAGTCTTAATAATTTAGCACGGATTTTTGAAAGAGGTACTTATCAATTAATCATCAGCAGTTTTACTGAAAGGGCTGCGGTTTAAAACAGAATGTATTTCACACAGTGAAAACTCACTTAGACATGCTTATTTATTTAGGTCAACTAGTATCATACTCACATTGACAAAGCCGGTAACAAAGATTCGCAGAAAACATAAATACATTGTTGATAATAAAACACATACACTTAATTTTTACTACCACTAGGAAGGGAAATAAACAAATCATTTTTATTTTGACACAGGATACTTTGTGTTATGGGTTTTAATTCTTGGAAAATCACACACACATAAAAAAATCCACAATCCACTCACACAGTGACTTACAGCTGCACCAGTGCGTTCATTTTCCATAACCGCTTGTTCAATATAAGGTCACTAGGCAACTGAAAAACATTATATGACTCTAAGCCATAATTATATCTGCAATGGCTTAATTTGATAAGCATCAGACCCCATAATGATAAATGATAAATATTATAATGGTATTTTTACAATAACTATCCCGTCAAAATACATCATTCAAATAAACATCAGCTGCAGTTTCCCAACGGTGACCCCCCCCGAGACGGCACCCTGTCATACAGTAATTCAAGCCCCGTTCACATGTTTGAAGCAACGGCACAACTTTTCCCTATAGCCATAAAAATGAAACAGAGTGAGTTTTGCGGAGTTTGATTAAGTATGACTGACAGGGAGTTTACAGAGAAGCAGATGGGAGCAAATTCCTCGGGGAGTTACAGGATGCCAAGCTGTTCAGCGTTTCATCCCAGACGCTAATCCGCACTCCCACTGTGTGACAGTAAAGAGCAGGATTGAATGTTGTCGTGTTGGTTTTCAATCCTTTTCAAAAAATACAAATCTTTGCGTCTTCGCTCCTGTTTACTCCTGTTTTGCACGCCGTGCTCTCTCCCTTTCCTCCATCCTCCATTAACCCTGAGAGGAAGGTGACATATTCTCTCGAACAGACTGCGGCCATTACTCACAGACTGTGGGGCTGCAGTCGCGGGCATCTGCTCTGGGGAGCCCGGCCAGCTTAACGCAGATGATTCTTGAACCATTTCTATTACGGTTTCTCCACAGAAGGACGTGTCACCTCAAAGAGGCCACACAAGAACCCAAGAGACAAAGCAGGTTTTGATCATACATGAATGGACTCAATGAAACTGCAAATGCACAGGTGAACATGGTGAACAATTAAATTATAATCAGAATCAGTTGTGTTTAGCTTTTGAGGGTTAAACAACCCAAAGAAAAAGGTAAAATCAGTAATACACAGCCCTTTGCTTTGCCCCAAGGAGAACCTTCGTTTTTTCTATCGTACTTCAAATTAAAGCTCCTGCAAATGAAATTGACATTTGAACCGTCTCCTTTTTAATTCAGAGATTCAGAAGGCAACTAAGTACTAAAAGAAGAGAAAAACATGATTCCACTTTAGGCTTTGTTTCAGAGTTAGTACCATATCATGATTTTAGAATGTTTGGTGTTAGAACTTACAGCAGGGGTGGCCAATCTTATCCACAAAGGGCCGGTGTGTGTGCAGGTTTTTGGGATAACCTTTAGGTCAGCTGTTCAAAATTTCAATTTTGAAATTGAAATTTGTAATTTCAATAATTTGTGTGTTCTGTACATGTGGCAGAATTGACAATAAAGCTGACTTTGACTTTGACTTGAAACCCAGGTGTGAGGACTCTTCAGCCAATCAGTCTTCTAATTAGTAATCTAATTAGGGAGTTGCAGTGAAAACCTGCATACACACCGGCCCTTTGCGGATAAGATTAACTACCCCTGACTTACAGCATTGTTCGGTTTTTATGGCTAATGCTGTGTTTTGGTTTCAGAAATGTCAGATTCGCACATCAGTGCTTAAATCCAGAACAGACTTCAGCTCCAGCAACACAACAGAAGGTTCTTAAGTTTTTTTTTTCCTTCTAAAAACCAAGGAAGTGTAATATGTGGTTCCATGCACTCATTCCCCCAGTGTTATTTTGTTCACTGCACTCATTCCCCCAGTGTGATTTTGTTCACTGCACTCATTCCCCCAGTGTTATTTTGTTCACTGCACTCATTCCCCCAGTGTGATTTTGTTCACTGCACTCATTCCCCCAGTGTGATTGTGTTCACTGCACTCATTCCCCCAGTGTGATTTTGTTCACTGCACTCATTCCCCCAGTGTGATTGTGTTCACTGTACAGTCTCAGGGGATGCAGCTTATATTTGAATCTGAGTGAGAGCAATGGAGAAATTATATGATCTATTGGAATTTGTCTCTATTGGAGGCTGTGCCGTCACCCTGCTGTACTGTTATTGAACTAGGATATTCCCTGCAGCAAGAGCAGCGCCCATAAGAAGAGTTTCCCCAATAAAGGAACTTCCCCACGGGGATCAATAAAAAAGTTGTGATTATTATTATTATTATCAGTGTCTGAACCCACAGGCTCATTTACAATATTAACACATGAACACTTACATTTAAGCATCAAAGCAAACATGTAGACATGCAGTGATATGTGATAACTTGTGTACACTCCCCCACACACACACACACACACTCAGATAATGTATCTATATCTTTTTTGTGGGCTCTCCACTCATTTCTATGGGGAAAACTCTAACCTCAACTATAACAACCTTAACCCCCACCCAGCCCTGACCTTAACTATAAGTAACCAAACAAAATACAAGACTTCTGTCATTTTTATTTATTTTTAAAATTTAATTCCCAGATTTTTAGAAAGTAGAGTTCCATAAAAATGTCCCCACAAAGTCAAAATAACAGCAACATTGTAGGCAGGGCTTTTATTCACCTGAATAAAAAAGGTATCAGTAATGTGATTGACGAGACCCACCTCCCACCCCGGGTTTTGGAGGCCCTGCCCACCCCACACACACACACACACATTCACACATTTAGGCTCACAAACATAAAAAATAATAAAACAAGCCCTGACAAATGTGTAGATTTAAAGTCACAAGCACACTTAGAACCACTGCCTGCATAGCTACGAGTCTTATATTCAGTGAATGTCTTACGTAAGCCCTGGGAAAGGCCTTTACATTACAGTTTTAAAATGTCAGCCGACATTAATCTTTGGGTCTTTATTTAATCTCCCTCCTTCTTATGTGGCCAGCAGGAAACTTGCAGCCTGTGCAGTAACTTGCTATCATTCTCATCTATTAGCGGTGATGCCTTTAACATCCCTGTCATCTTAGTTTTATCTGGAGTAGCAGATACATCAAAGCATAATGCACACAATCCAAAACACTACAATGTAGGCCTACCGTAATCATTTTGAATCGTCTTGCATGCATGGATGCACAAATGTGTTTGCTTGAGTGGCCAGAATATAATTTTAGACTACCAGCTGCTCTGCTAGCCCATTTATTAGGATAACCATTACGTTTCACAACACACAATATACTAGCGACACATATATGTGTAGAACAGGCACAGGACATAAACGCAAATTTCAAGGTGCACCACTTAACGCAAAGAGTAACAGCGCCATCTAGGGAAAAGTGAAAATTCTTGCTGTTCACGTAGAAAATGATGTGAGTAATAGTTCGGAATTTTTAATAATTTCGTCCATTGACGAAACCGGGCAGTATCGAGCCAAAAGTAAGCTTTACTGCAGTTGCCAATCCTTTAATAACCTATATTACGCGTTTAAATATTCTATATTTTTGTAACATTGAGTCTTTTTTGAGTATGTGTTTTTATCTTAAATGAGCAGTGATGATATTACTGTATTTGTACCTTATTGGTAAGTTTTTCTTTTGGCACTATTGCAAAAATTATGCACAGATGAAAAAGGCGTTCTGGGTTTAATATTGCGTGTTATGCTTATTTTTATAAAACATGGTACAGTCAAAGGATTAAGGGTTAGTTGGCGGGAGTCATCAATTATCAAGATACAACAAAAGAAAAAACGAATCGTTTAAAGGAATTAATCACCCATAATCACAGACAATCGCTGGCGAGGCTGAAGTTAAGCATATTCGGCAGCATCTCATTCGCAGGATCCACACCACCATAAATAGGTGATGCTGTTTCGACGGAATCCTGTAGAGGGCGCTGTGTGATAAATCGATGGCGCCACGCTTACAGCATTTAATAATGATAATAATGATAATTAAAATGTTTTTGTTCACACGGCCATTGGCTCAGAAATTAAATAAAATTAATTAAATTCAGAATTGTGTTATTTTTTGAAAATACAACGGGGGATAGTGCTCACATCGGCACATGCTGTGCATTTTACAATAAAGAGATTTTGAAAATACAAAATAATGTATGAAAAAATGTGTAAGCTGTAGCACATACATTTATTTCATATATGAATTTTACAAATCTCCCTGTATTGAAAATGTGAAATGACCCAGGCTTAGTGAGATATTTGATGTGTAACACACTTGTTCTCCAAACTTCAAAATTTTTAGTCTTTGGCCAAAAGATCTTCTTCTTCCTGCCAGGATCATTCCTTTCCTTTGATCGTCGGTTGAATCATTAAATGCAATTTGCTAATTATAATATTTTAAATACATGCCTCAGAAATTACACATCACTTCAGGTTGTCTTTATCTTCAGGTTGCCTTGAAACTTTCATTTTCTTTACTATAGCCACCCTGTTTGACATATTGTCAATGCTAACTTCCTCTGTAAGTAATGGCAATGCACGAAGACTGAAAATGTACCAAGATGGCAGCATGAGATGATTGCACAGGTTTCCCAGAGCTAAGCGCTAGGCCTGGATGTACCAGAGGCGGAGATGGTTCAAATAGTTGTGAGGAACAGTGATGTAGGATTAAGGGAAATACAGACAGCTGTGTATGAAAACACTACAATGTACAACCAACATTCAACAAACTGCTGGTATATAATTAACAGTCAGCATTTGTTTTATTTTAAATGAATGATGTTATATATACCAAAATATTTATTGTGCACAAGGTTAGAGGTGTGCGTACGGACAAGTCAATGTAGACCACAGTGTACCCCCACGTACAGTGCCTTGCAAAAATATTCACCCCCCTTGGCATTTTTCATGTTTTGTTGCCTCACAACCTGGAATTAAAATGTTTCTTAATCTTATTTTATGCAATGGATTGAGACTGGGACGGAGGTTCACCTTCCAGCAGGACAATGAACCGAAGCATACTGCTAAAGCAACACTCGAGTGGTTTAAAGGGAAACATTTAAATGTGTTGGAATGGCCTAGTCAAAGTCCAGACCATAATCCAATTGAGAATCGGTTGTCAGACTTGAAGATTGCTGTTCACAAGCGAAAACCATCCATCATGAAGGTGCTGGAGCAGTTTTGCCTTGAGGAATGGACAAAAATCCCAGTGGCAGCCAAATCCCTCTACAGCCAGCTTCCACTGGGCAAATCTTGGCTTTCCAACCACGCTGTTCGGCGTCTGCCGCTAGCTCCATGTACCTTAGGCTCTTGTGATTGTAGGCCTCCCCCATAGCATCCTCCAAGGGAACAGTGATGTACACAAAGTAGAGTGTTGAGGACCAGAGCACAAGACCTGGTCTAAGGTTCATTGTGACGATCTCAGATGGGAAGCAAAGCCTTTGGTTCAGATCAGCCACTAACTTCCATTCTCGTGCCCTTCCGAGCTGGCCGATGTCTGATGTAGTAGGGACTACGGCTGGCTTTGCCCCTTCTCGGACGAACGCTCTAGTAGGTGCATGATGGAATGATGGAGGAGGCATGTCATTGGTCTTTGTCTGCCTGGTCTCCAGAGCAGCTGCCAGGCACTTCAGGACTTGGTTATGCCACCAGGTGTACGGACCCTGTGACAGGCTTGTTTTGCAACTGACCAGAATGTGCTTGAGGTTTGCAAGGGATGGACAGTGGGGGCACATGGGGTCTTCTCCGTACCATTGGTTGAGGTTAGAGGGGGAGGGGAGAGTATCGTATATAGCCCATAGAATGAAGCTGGTGTGAAATGCCTCCATGCCCATCAACTCCCTCCAAGAGAATTTCCTCCTCTCCACTCCCTCCCATCTCATCCACTGCCTTTGCTTAGATTGTGAAACAGATTTTGCACATCTTGCTGCCTGCTCTTGTTGACCTCAATGACCAGAGTTCGACGCTGAGCTGGAGTTGCCTTATGCCAGGATGGTTTGCTCTCCCCAGGGCCGAGGCCTCCCCTCGCCTGTTGCACAAGGCCAATGATGTCTCTATGTCTGAGATCTGACTCTGCCTGAATAGCTGCAGTTGGGGTCCACGTCTTTCCAGACACAAGAGTAGGAGCTGCTTGGCCCACACGGGAGTCTCTTTATCTTGTGAGTGTCATCTCCACCCTCACCTCCTCTGCGATGCTGGAAATAGGAAGTTCAAGCACGCCTCTTCCATACAACACGATGTTACTGAAGCATCTTGGGAGCCTCAGCCATTTTTTGGCATGAGTTGACCACCCTTTCAAGTTTCTCATCCTTTGAGATTGGGACCTTGTAGATGGTCAGAGGCCACAAGAGACAGGGTAATAGCCCAAATTGAAGGCCCCAAAGCTTCATTCTGCCTGGGAGTGTCGTCTTGTTGATACGCTCCACTCCCTGCATGGTTTCCTGCCTAAGGTGGTCCATTTGTTCTGTGTTCTTGAGGGTTGCATCATACCAACGTCCAAGACTCTTTACTGGCTTCTCTGACACTGTTGGGATGGGCTCCTGGTCGATGCAAAACCGGTGTTCCACCAGCCTTCCCTTAACGACTGAGATGCTCCTGGACTTGCTCAGCTTAATCTCCATTCAAGCCCACTGGATGTTCTCTTGCAGCTTGTTTAATTAACAGCTGTTTAGCACATGCCTTGGTTGTAATGAGTACGGTCATGTCATCCATATATGCTCTGATGGGAGGGAGACGAAGACAAGTTTTGAGCTTAGGCCCCCCCAGCCACCCACTGAGAGGCTCAGATAATGACCTCCATTTACATTTACAGCAATTGGCAGACGCCCTTAGCCAGAGCGACTTACATACAGTAAGTGCTTTAAGACTCTGCTATAATTTTTCCTCTATACTAGCTCCGTCAAACCAAAGCTATGAATACCCGTGATCTAACACACTTTTTTTTATTTTGTTATTTTTTTAAGAGCTCAGAGTTTAGTACCAGAAGTGCTAATTAGGTATTTCTGGAAAAAGTGTGTCTTAAGTCGTTTTTTGAAGACGTTAAGTGACTCAGCTGTTCGGACATCAAGGGGGAGTTCATTCCACCAACTTGGTGTCAGAACAGAGAAGAGCCGAGA
>JAABNX020000008.1:20231302-20242586 GCA_015163995.2 Mormyrus lacerda | reverse complement strand
TGTGTGTGTGTGTGTGTAGATGAATATATAAGAAATCAAACACGCTATCCTATACTGAATTTAATTACTGTTATTGAAAAGAACAGCTTCATTTCGGAGCTAGTGGTGTGTGACCAAAAACATTTGAATTATTACATTAAAATGTAAAAAGACCCAGGACACGCTGGAGGGACTATGTCTCTCGGCTGGCCTGGGAACGCGTCGGGATTCCCCCAGAGGAGCTGGATGAAGTGGCTGGGGAGAGGGAAGTCTGGGTTTCCCTCCTGAGACTGCTGCCCCCGCGACCCGACTTCGGATAAGCGGGAGATAATGGATGGACATTAAAATGCAATGGTGAAAACATCGACCCTTCAATTTATCCTGCACAGCAGCCTTGTCATTCGTCATGTGTGTGTTTGTGTGCGTGAGTGCATTCGTGTGTGTGTCTGTGTAGACTTGACATTATGTGTAGCATGACATACGATTTATTTATTAACTTAACATAATGACATGTGAATCCCGTGGTCTGCATAACGCACAATCTACATGGAGCTCGTTGATAATCCCGTGGAGTCCAGCTTGGTGGCGCTGTGTAATTATTCTCGTTCTTTAAATCCATTTCCGCAACAGCAAAGACCCTCTTTACGTCGTGCGTATGTCTCCTCGTCTTTCCAATGATAGTCTGACCTATGTTAGCTACCTACCCTTCAGTCTCCTGACTTCTGTCACACAGAATGGCTTTGTTGAAATCCGGCAAGTTTGTCTGCAGCCTCGGGGCTTATTCTCCCTACATGGGCGTTTTACCCATTCGAGCAAGGTATGGAAATTTGCAGTTTCTGTATGGAATGTATTTTATGTGGCATTGACTGTAGAGATGTGATTGCTCACTAGTCATCGCTTTATTCGGTTAGCCGAGTGAAGGGGATCCTAAACTTTAGAGTGACCCTTTCCAACAGTGAGGTATTAAACTAGCTGCAAATACTATTATTTATCAGCACGGTAAGTATGTTTTATTTTAAGTGTTGAAATGTTTAATTTATCGCCTACCTGGCTTTTCTTTATAGGATTGTTGTGCACAGACGCCTCTGCATCCGTACTGAAACTTGAGTAATAACAAAGTTAACATGGCGGTACAGACGAGATGTCACAAGTCAAGGTTGTAATAAAGTTAGCTGCGGTGAAGGATAGCAACGTTTTAAAATGTCGATTTGTAACGGGTTTATTGTCATGTTTCAGCCTCCTTCACTGAAACGTGATACCAGGATGACTTGCATATACAGGCCTGCACATACAAGTAACTGAGTGAAGTACGAACACAAAAAAGTCTCTGACAGCCAAGGATTATCTCCATGTTACCCTCCTTCGGATTGCTCTCACGCTCGCTTCCTCCGTTAGGCATTGGCGTGGCGCCGTGGCTTGTCTCTGATTGGCTGAAATTGACTTCCAAAAATCTCATTGGTCGACTTGTCCAGCGGCTCGCGCGTGGCAGTGGCGATCTAGCCCTATTACCTGTGAGTTGGAGGAGGAATTGTAATTATATATATGAATTCGACTTCAATTGCACTGCAAAACAGTCGTGTTTGGTATAATACTGCATTGAGGTTAAAATTCCGCTTTAAAGTAGTGCTTATGGCTGGCTATTTGATAAGATGAACTGGATATGCAGAACGAGAACATAAGACTAAATGCAAAGACAATGTATATAGTTCAGATTTTAAAAAGTACGCAGTACTCAAGCAGAACGTTAAAAATCATGGAAATAAATGAATGTGGTATAGAAAATGGATGAAAAATAAATAAATAAATAAATAAATAAGAATCAATGGGAGGTATATGTAATAAATGTGTAGCGATTGTGGGGAAAAATCGAGAACTATTTGTGCACGTGCTAATTTCCATTTGATTGCTACAATAAACAGTTAATGGTATTTGAGACCTCTGGCTAGCCGTTACTTTTCTGTTCACTGCCCTTTCTGACTGCTATACATAGAAGGGTAACTTGAGAGGGTAGGAGAGCACGCCGCCGTGCTCAGCGGCCATCGAGCCATGCCTTGCATAATTTACTTTCCGTTCAGAAACCTTTTCTCTTGATTAACATATTTCCTGGTCTCCTCCTCTTTATAAGAGCTTTTTCAGAAATGACATCACCCTGCTAAATACCACGTGCAGTGGCGCTTGCATGGCAGGAAGTATATGGTGGTAATCGGCACGACATACCCGAATTAAAAAAAAATCCAAGTGCAGCTCATGTGGTTCATCAGAGACCAGGAAGGATACAAAAACTGCTGGATACCGGCATGCCAGGATCAACATTGCTCACCCCTGCTTTACAATGCTTATCTTTTGGCATTTTAACCATGTTTATGGTAGCTGCCAGCTATCTGTAAGCATCTGCTAGATCTGAACAAGTGTAGTGTTAGCTAGTGATGACATGTGAGGTGCAGTGATCCTTCTGTTGCCTGAGCATCAGAGGGCAGATTCAGTCAGCAGTTCCGGCATTTAATGACACTGAGTACAGTCAGGTACATAGCAGTCGTACAGAAACCGGTTCTATATTGGCACCAGATTTCGGTACCCGACCCTAATGTTCACAGGCCCCGTGGTAACACACTGGCTGAAATTTATGGCATGTATGAGACACTATAGGGGGTCTGGAAAGGTCCTTGCTGTAAACTTGCTTTCATCCAAAAAGGAATCGTGGGTGGTCAAGTCTTACAGAAAACACATTATGCAACATACACACATACTAACAAACACTTTTGTAAAAAGAATAAAGTGGCATAAGCGGTACAAACTGATGTTTAAGTCCCAATTCTAACTGGGATCAGTAGTTAGAAACTCTGTCTTTATTGAGTGAAACCCTGTTCTGTCTGGATGGTTGGGGATCTTTTTGCGTTGTGTGACTAATGTAGGTCTTCATATTTTCTTGCTTATATAAAATGTTTAATTCCTTGTCCAGCTCATGGTGGTCAGAGGTTCAGATGGGCCCACCTGACCCCATCCTGGGGGTCACTGAGGCTTTCAAGCGAGATACCAACCCCAAGAAGATGAACCTGGGTGTGGGGGCGTACCGAGATGATCAGGGAAAGCCCTACGTGCTAAACTGCGTCCGTAAGGTGGGCCCCCCCCAATCCGTTTCTTAATCATTTTTTTAAGTAATGCTAAGCCTTTTGTGAATTGAGATCCCGTCATATAACATTCTTTAAGAGCCTTGTCCAGATTATCATTTCAGCATGCCTGCCTGCACACGCTTTGTCCTGCGTAATGTGCATACCGCTGGTTTATGGTCACGATAGTAAAGTTAATGAAATTTAGTAAGTTAAAGAATCGGTGAATTTTTTTTTTTCTTCTCCCCATATCCCTCATGATCTGAACTGACCCCCCCTGTATGGCACCTGCACTCTTCCCCAGGCTGAAGCTCTTATTGCTGAAAAGAAGCTGGACAAAGAGTATCTGCCCATTGGGGGCCTTGGGGAATTCAACAAAGCGTGCGCGGAGCTGGCCCTGGGCTCAGACAGTGAGGTGCTGAAGAGCGGCAGGGTGAGCAGCCCTCCTTCACAGGGGCCACCCGGGTCTCGGCCCTCCTTCACAGGGGCCACCCGGGTCTCGGCCCTCCTTCACAGGGGCCACCTGGGTCTTGGCAGAGGGAAGAAAACAGGGGGGGCTGTGTCACCATTATTTCTATTGCTTTGACGTCTCGTTTGTTGCATAATCTGTCTGAGGAGGGTAAATGGTCGTCGGTTAATCTTGATTTTTCCTTCCCCCCCCTTCCAGAGCATTACTGTTCAGTCCATTTCAGGAACTGGATCACTCCGAATTGGTGCAAACTATCTGGTATGTCGACCCCCCCGCCAGTGTAATGCTATGCCTTAAGTTATGGGGCTGTGAAACCGTCCAGGCTGGTCAGTCATAGGTGACATTGTTAAAGGCATCACTGTACATGGAGGAGTGAACATAACGAATGAGACTGACAGGATGATCCCCCCCCCAGTCCCGCTTCCACACAGTGGCCCGTGACGTGTACCTGCCCAAGCCCTCCTGGGGAAACCACACCCCCATCTTCAGGGACGCCGGTCTGCAGCTGAAGGCGTACAGCTATTATGACCCAAAAACGTGTGGCTTTGACTTCAAGGGAGCCCTGGATGACATTTCGGTAAGACTGTGTGTGTGTGTGTGTGGGGGGGGGGGGGGGGAGTCTGAAAGTGTGGTTTTGATTTGGACAAGGTGTATTTAACTATAAGATGGTATCTGGTTTTGGCCTTCAGGTTTCCTTGTGTAGAAAAGCATTATGGTTGCTATGTCATGCCTGTCGGTTGTGGTTTGCTATGGTTTTATGTGTTATGGTTTTGCTTTTACATCGTTGATTTCTGTCAGAAAATCCCGGAGAAGAGCATCATCATGCTGCACGCATGTGCCCACAATCCCACGGGGGTGGACCCCCGTCAGGAGCAGTGGAAGGAGATCTCCGAGCTGGTGAAGGTGGGTCTCTGCTCTGCTGGGTGGGCCTGCTGGCCTGCCGCCCTGCTCACTGACACAGCTGGCTAATTTCATCTGTAATCAACCCCCCTTTCCCTCCACTGTCACTCCTGTATCTCAGAAAAGAAACCTGCTGCCATTCTTCGACATGGCGTACCAAGGCTTTGCCAGCGGCGACATTGACCGCGATGCTTGGGCTGTGCGCTACTTCATCGAGCAGGGCCACAACGTCCTCCTGTCTCAGTCCTTTGCCAAAAACATGGGACTTTATGGTGAGCCTCCGATTGGCTCTTGGGAAGGGGCGGGGCCTGGGGACAAGGATGTAGTGGGAATAGCCAAAGTATGAGTAGATGCTTTCAGAACCATTTTCTTCCTGAAGTGTCCGGAGGAATGAAGAATATTAGCTGACCAGTTTTGTCATGAGATTCTAGCTGGTATTTGAACTGGGACCCAGACGTGAGGTGTGGCTCACCTGTCCTCTCGATATCCTGCCCAGGCGAGCGTGTCGGGGGCTTCACGGTGGTTTGCAAGGACGCCGAGGAGGCCAAGCGCGTAGAGTCACAGCTGAAGATCCTGATCAGGCCCATCTACTCAAACCCGCCCATGAATGGCGCACGCATCGCTGCCACCATCCTCAACACCCCGGAGCTGCGTAAAGAATGGTGGGTCACCCAACGCCCCTTATCCCCCCCCTTTCTGGTCGGTACAGGCTGCTGAGCCTGTCTCTGACTGCCTTGACCCGTCTGCTGTTGCCCCAGGCTGCAGGAGGTGAACGGCATGGCCAGTCGCATCATCAAGATGAGGGAGCAGCTGGTGGCTAACCTGAAGAAGGAGGGATCCACTCATAACTGGCAGCATGTCACCGACCAGATCGGCATGTTCTGCTTTACAGGCCTGAAGCCCGAGCAGGTATCATTGTAGCCCTGCCTGAGGGGGGGTTGGTCGCCTCTTACCAGGAGTAACTGCTGAGCAGGATATGTAACAGTGTTATTTAGTTCCTAACAGTATCAGAATCAAAGTCTAAACAACAAATGTCGTATCCCAAAGACTGCGATCCTCATGGAGGAGTTACACACCTTAGTGCAAGCTCTGCTCTATGGCATCTGCTTTTGAAGGAGGAAGTGTCTTCGTAGGATCATAGAATATGTTTGTACGAATAATCGTAGAAGGTAACTTGGAGTGTAAACTGGCAAAGTTTTTTGGGGAAAAAGATAAATGTGTGTAAATACTTTTCACACCTGCTTCAGGGTTTGTCCGAAAGTGAAATGCATAATACAAAGGAAAAAATTCAAATTGTTAAAGACAAAAATATCAAGCAATGATAAGGTAACTTTTTACTTAAAGGCAGTGATCAGAAAAATGTAAAATGACAGGTGAGGCATAGCATTAAGTGTGCAAGTTGGTTATTGGGTGGGGTCCTCATGTAGAGTACAGACAGCCAGTGGGTGGAAACTTCATCTGAATTTGCACACGTTTGGATGTGTCTAGGTGGAGCGCTTGACGAAGGAGTACTCCGTCTACATGACCAAGGACGGCCGCATCTCCGTGGCCGGGGTCACCTCTGGAAACGTCGCCTACTTGGCACATGGCATCCACACAGTGACCAAGTGACGGGCACGTGGGAGTCACACGTAGCAGTAGAAGAAATTCTAGAGAACAAGGAAAAAGAAGAAAAATGAACAGTACCACCTTTAACGTATTTAATTCTTTGTCTCGTCAACTCAAACATAGACCTATCAGCGCTTGACTTCATAATAATGGGCACCTTAGTTTGTTCTGACACTGATCAGGATGTCTAATCATTTTCTTGCACATCTACTGGGAAAGGTCAAAGGTCAAAGGTCATTATGTTCATTTCCGCTTCTGGTAACCGTTTCTGATAACTCTTCTATGTCTAGCACCGAGACTTCCGCGCTTTCGGTTTTATGAATATTGGCTTTGTAGGTGGTCTTAATGTGTAATGCATGAATAGAAAATCTACATACTTCATCATTTTTTCCTTGAAACGTTCAGTATGTTTACAAAGCACTTATTTGAGGGGCATAAGCCTTGGTTTTAACAAGGAAATGTCTGCTCAGCCATCTTGTCTAAATAACAAATATCTAATTGTAGAAATTAACTATCTGCTACCCCTTTGATTAAAAAAAAAAAAAAAAAAGTGATTGACATTTGTAAGCTATCCCATCTGTTAAAAATAAATGCTAATTGGTACCAAAGTAGTAAATATAAATGATCAGCTGTTGATGGCTGTTGCTGCTTTGCTGTACTGCTAGTAATAAGTTGGCCACAATGTGAGCTGCTGTGAAACTGCTTTATCACGTATGAACATCCAAAATCCGTAACTGGGTTCTCCTCCCTGCCCTCGTTAGGAAACTCAAGCTGCTACACTCCGAAAATGATCTTCTCCATGCACACTTTCAGATCATTTTTTTCCCCTGGGAGATACAGACCAGGCGTTGCAGCATATAGCAGTCATGGAAAAGAGCCGTTACCTTTTAATTAGCCAGTGGTTAATGAAGGGGCTGATTTGCAAACCCACCCAACGTTCAAATTGACCAAGATGTGGATCTGAATTCCAGTGTTTTAAACCAAATCTAAAAGGTGCAGTACTGTAATGCTATTCAAAAGACCACGTTTGCAATTGTATTGACTTTGTCGCTTCTTAAAGGATTACATTTGCGGTTTATTTTCCTCTAAGGTAGTACTTGTAAACATCAAGGGTAAATGTACTATGAATGACATCCACACACTGCATTTTCAGAGTTCATTGTGAATAAAAGTGAGCTGTAAGACCTCATCTCTGTATTGTGTTTTGTGTGTGTCGGCAGGGGGGATCCCATAAAGTAAGATTTCTCATGGATTAATTTAAGATAGAAGTCAAGATTGTCCAATGAGTATTTGGATAAGGGGTAGTTCTATTGGACATCCATTATGCCAAAAATTTCTATATGCACACTGTCCATGTCAACTGAACATCTAACAAAACATTGGTCTATTCGACTTTGAACTGAACTTCACCTGTGACTACTATTTTGACCATGAGATCGTCTATGTTGATTTGTGCACCTGACAAATCCCGTCTGTCAGTTCAACTTTAAATTGAACTTCGGTACATGTGTTGTCTGTGTTTCTTGTCCTGGCGCCTGTACTATGAAGCGGGGTTACTGGCCTATCGGGGTAACTTGTCGGATTTAAGGTAGTCTGGGCAAAATGCAAGTGAATGAATATGAAGTCCATTTAAGCTGTGGTACCGTAAATCACCTGCATTACCTGCACATTCCTTTTTAATGATCTTAATGTATGAAGATGTGCTATACAATTAAACTTTGACTTGAATTAGTCTACTTGGAATGTCAGGGACAGGGAAAATAAACAAGCAGGCCAAGAAGCAAAACAACAGACAAACAGGAAGACATTCATAACAGTCAGAATGACAAGGAGAATGAGACATAATGACGTATTCACATACCTGGTCGCCATGCAATTCAACAGTCAAATGACAGAGTGCTAAGACGACAGAAGTACGGTTTAAAGTTTAATTGACACAGACAAATGTTTTGTCAGGTGAGCAATTGATGTAGATAGACAATCTTATTCTGTCACAGCTAAAGTTAGGTTCAAAGTTCAACAGACACACAAATGTTTTGTTACAGGGACAGTGCGCTATTGACATATTTTTGGCACAAATGGAAACCCAATATACACGTCGACATATTTTGGCACAAATGCAACCCCATAACTTTGTACCAGTTCACTTGCGAGGGGTAAAAGAAAGCTTTGTAGCACCAATTAAGTCTCAACGTAGTACTGTCGCTAAAAATGCAAACAACATACATATTGCTATCATTAAAATGATATTATGTAATATCCTTAAATGTGACTTCTGGAAATACTGTCTTCATGGGGCCCCTAGTTTTCGGGTGGCCCAGGAGCTACCTAGCCTTGCCCTATGGTAAGTCCGCCCCCACTCTTCATGCCTTCTATTCATGCATCCTACGAAGGCTCGTTCCTACACATCAGTTCATAAAAGAATTATCTCCGAGGCTATTAATGAGTCGTGTATCGGTGAATTATATGCTTGAGGAAATGAGTACAACTCTCATTTTATCAAGTGACCGAACTCACGGTCAAACGGCAAACCACCCAACGTTACCGATACCTCCGTCTCACGCGCTCACTTTCCTCGCTTGACGTCAAAGATCACATGACCGCCGACTGTCACATGATCGCTTGGTCGGGATCGGCGAGGAACTGAAAATCAAAACGTCGGCGATCTGGGATGCTGGTGTTGGATGTCCCTGCTAACCGTGGACGGTAAAGTGTCTGTTTTTTGCACGCTTAATCGTGTTTCCCCCCCCCCCCTGATATTGGTTTATTTGTGCTTTGGTTATTGAGGTTGACTGATGAATGAAGAGAAACTAAGGTCAGTAGCGTCCACAAATGATTAATAAATCGTGTCAGTGCTCACGTAATAATCCATTGATACCGGTATAAATTCGAGTAATTGTTGACTTGAATTAGATCATGGAGGCTTCCAAAACATGCTGCAAAGTCAATGTGATTTGACGCAATTACTCAAAATTCAGCTACACCCAATATCTTCATTTGTTTTCTTGCTATTTGCTGCTGACGATATTTGGTTAATTATTCAGCCAGCATTCCCTGCAAAATCGAAATGTGATTCAATGTGTCTTCTGAGTAAGAAAGAAGTTTAATTTCGTTTCAGCCGGGACACGGGGGCGAGTTTCGTGCTTCTTGCAACGAATGCAATAAAAAGAACCATTTCAGACGTGTTAGATGTGTTAAAAGCATGACACATTTTACTAGTCAAATATTTTGACTTAGTACGGCTAATCCTCTCAAAAGATTAAGGACGACTGACTTTTTGGTGTTTTAATCTTGCCGGGTTGCGATTATGCAATATAATGAAGCTCCGGATCCGTTCACCTGACTTGTGTTTAGCAGAGCAGGCTAACTTTGAAGCACAAAATAGTTATACTGCCCCTCCCAGCGCACAATATTAATGACTGGCGCGCCACTTTTTCATCTTTGCCTAGCAAATTGAAATACCATGCGCTGTAAATGACTGCCGTGACACACCTCGTAATTTCCAAAGGACGTGTGTAAATTGTTACCTGTAGCCCAGCAATACCCAGAAATCACATGCCACAAATCACATGACACCACATGCTTTCTCTGATTTGAATTAAAGAGTGCGTTAAAAAAAATTGTAGCCTCTTTATGCACACATAAGCATTTGTGTTGGTGAATCACTTATGGCTAAATTATATGCATGGTCGGCTTCTTTTAAACATTGGATTTTGTTAAATGCCACAAGAAGCAAGATTTTGTGGAATCTGCATGTGCTGACAAAGCTCACATTCTGTTTGTAGGAAGAAGGTCTGGTGTGCATCTTCAGCTGGTCCCTGAGAACATGGAGCTTCGGTTTTGTAACCTATCAGGATGCTTCTGAAACTGATGTTGCTTCTTCTGACCAAAACACTCTCCATCCTCACTTCACCACACACCTGTTTACCAGGGATTGCACTACATCCCACCTGTTAAGGGAGCCCCAGCAGTGCCCCATTCTCCAGAAATACCGCTGTACATTGGTTATTGTGGTGAGGGTGTGGCTTTAAAGGACCATTCCAATCGCTGTCAAGGAAGGGTGGTACCTCAACCTAACAGTGGGTGTTCTGGGAAGAAGCGTGATCGAGGACTGAACTCTGTCGGTCAGGCTTGTCAGCTAGGGTTGGCACCCACTGAGTGCTGTTTGGGGTAATGTCCCGGCCAGACATAGGCATCAACAGTGAGGATGCCGGTGAGAGGGCCTGGCTTCTACAGAGCCCCAGTGTGGATACAGCGCCCCCTCAAGGTGCGGAGGAGGGCCGGCGTGAGGGCACCTCACCTGTAAGTGCCGTCTTCATCGTGGTCAATGCCGCACTGGGGGCCGGCCTGCTCAACTTTCCTGCTGCTTTCAACCTCGCTGGGGGTGTCACGTCCGGAGTTTCACTACAGATGGTAATGTCACATGACTCCCCAGTAAAGGCACATGCGTCCAATGTAAAGCAGATCTTTGGTTTGCTGATGTTCTGTGCTTGTCTTGGCATAGCTTCAGTTAGCAGTATGTGGATGTATGCAGGGCAGGTATATGGTCATTGTCTTGTGAATGACTCCAGCCCAGCCGTGTCACACAGGAGATGCTGGTGCACGCACTCTGCCCCTGTTAAAGCCCAGACGTTTCCTGTCGCTCTGCTCCTGCAGTGCATGCTGGTCTTCATCATCGGCGGCCTGGTCGTCCTGGCGTATTGCTCCCAGGTCAGCAATGAAATCACCTACCAGGAGGTGGTGCGGGCGGTGTGCGGCCGCGTGACGGGGGTCATCTGTGAGGTGGCCATTGCAGTTTACACCTTCGGCACCTGCATAGCCTTCCTCATCATCATCGGAGACCAGCTGGACAAGCGTAAGTGAGGCGCTGAGCGTTTTGCTCTCCATAGCCTTGCTGCATAATAGCCTCCTGAATTAGTTGGTGCCTTTGAGAATCATCCTTATACCCACTGGGGCAGAGGTGAGTGTAATGAAAGGTGGATGGTGAGTGGCTCAGTGGGTCGGAATGCTGTGCTTGTGAGCAGAAGGTCGTCAGTTCAGTTCCCAGAGTGGGCAGAGTGACTTCACTGTGCCCTTGGGTAGAGCGCTTGACCTCCAATGACTCAAAAAAATTACCATTACTTTCATTGATTGATTGATTGATTGATTCCCTTTATTGCTGTTGCAATTCACCATGCCACTAGTCACAAGTACCAGCGAAAAGCAGGCCATCAACCCGACC
>JAABNX020000008.1:20215175-20226943 GCA_015163995.2 Mormyrus lacerda | reverse complement strand
ACTGGCTCTGAGCCTTCCTTCAACCCCCCGGCCCCCCTTGACCTTTCTGTGCTGTATGGATGGCCCCTCCCACATTCTGCCTGACCACTACCCCAGAAAGATCCAGATCCAGTACAGGACTGATGCTACTACAGCAGCTAATCCTGGTGATGTCACTTCCTGTCAGTGGGTGTTTACTATCTATCAGGATTCTTGGGACCAGAAATTCGCACAGTCTGCCCAAAGAGCGTAAAAAAGGGTATCGTCTTGGTTTATGAATGGAGACCATTAAATGGATTTATCAGCAATGTTTGTGTTCATGAACATGCTTATGTTATAGTCATGCATCAAACTTATCAGTCAAATCTTGAAAGAGAATTGACTTGATTGTTTTGAAAAGGCTTCCCACACTGGAGATGTAGTGACCACAGATCTTCATGGCAGTGAATTTTTTCACTGCCATGAAAAGAATATTTTTTTTTGGATCTGAAATGACCTCATATTAAGTATTCATTAATTATTTGATCTAGTTAGTATCTGAGTCTGTTTCTCATGTTAACATGTTACCACCTAATGCTCAGCAGGCCTGCGATTTTCCTCAGGGGTTATAAAGTTGGCGTTGAGTCATTTTGACTTTGGTGCCGTCAAGGTGGTGTGAGCAGAGTGTGTTCACTACCGCCATCGGGGGGGGGTGAGTGTGCCGCACATGCAGGTCATGGTGCTATGATCACGGCACGGTGCAATATTATAGACTGTTGATTTTGTAATAAGCAAGTTAGATTACATCATAGTCTGATTCCAAGTCAGAAATGCGTCTTCAGTTTGATGTTGCCAGAGTATCAAGGATCATACTAAACTGATGCATATTATAGATACGCCTTCCTATAAGTGTACTGTTATGAATTTAAAGACAACGTGTCAGCATGTGTTTCTGTTGAGAGATTTTGATCAGGTGATAATTGGTGGCTCTTACAATTGGGCTAAGTAATAAAAAGGGATTTATCAAAAAAATCATTCGGAATTTAAGTAAATCCTGTTTTGGGGCCGTGAATGTAATTATATTCCTTTATATGTTTTTTTTTTTTTCTTCTTTTTTACTAAGCGTTTAGCTTTCTTGCCTTCATTGTTGCTGGTGTTTGGCATTCCTGGATTATTTCGCTTAAACCAACTATTAACTGTCACAGTTTCAAACTTATGGTACCTTGTGTAGTCCAGCCAAAGATTCTAACCAAAACCGACAGGCTGGATAAATCTTGCAATTCAATACAATTCTTAATATGAAACCAGTTAAATTATTTTACTGCAATATTTCCGCCCTATATTGTGCAACTGCTAGAAGACTGGTCTCCTTAATGAGCATAACAGAGGTTACAGGAAAAGTAATTCACCTTAAAAGGTACCTTGGATCGTGCTTAAATATAATACATGTGAGTGCTGTGCAGAGTGGAAGTTGAACCTCTGCGTTCTCCCCAGTGGATTTCTGGGGTTCATCAGGGGTGTGTCCTTGTTCATACTGTTCAACACTTGCGTGCACTGGGTGTTGGGCAGGGTCGTAGGGTTCACTGCATGCACTGGGTGTTGGGCAGAGGGTCGTAGGGTTCACTGCGTGCACTGGGTGTTGGGTAGGGTCGTAGGGTTCACTGCGTGCACTGGGTGTTGGGCAGAGGGTCGTAGGGTTCACTGCCTGTGTGGCATCTGTTGCTGATGAAAGATTAACTGATGTTGACTTTGCCGTCGATGCTGTGATCTTTGCGGTGTCAGACGCTGATTGGGGCTGTCGAGAGACTGAGCAAGAAGTCTTGAGTGTCTGGGCTTGAAAGTGTCCTGGAACAAAACCAAGATCTTGGCCTTTAAGGACCTCTTAGGCACGGCCATCAGCAGTGTGTCTGTCTGCAGAGAGAATGTTGACCATGTCGAGAGGTTTACTTACCTGAACAGCGACATTCAAATCTCTGGTGACTCTTCCTATGAAGTCAATAGACGGATTGGGAGAACATAGGGGGGTCATGTGGTCGGGAAAGGGGTATGTGGTGCTCCTGATATCTTTGTGAGAGGATGAAGGTCCAAGGCTTTAGAGTCCTGGTGCTCCTGGTCTTTCTGTATGGCTGTGAGACATTATCAGATGAACTAAGATGAAGACTGGACTCCTTTGGTACTCCGTCTCTTTGGAGAATCCTTGGGTACTGCTGGTTTGACTTTGTGTTTAACAAGCGGTTGCTTGGGGGGTCCCAACTGACACAAATTTATTGCATTTTGAGGGAGCGTCAGTTATGGCACTATGGCCACGTGGCACGTTTACCTGAGGGTGACCCGGCTCACAGGATCGTCATTGCCGAGGACCCAAGCGGCTGGACCAGGCCAAGGGGACGCCCACGTAACACCTGGCTTCGGCAGACAAATGGCCATTTCTGGAGGGTGGGGCTGGACCCTGTGTCAGCCTGGGAGGTCGCGTGGTGGGTGCAGCAACACGGTGTACCAGTGCATGCTCCCCAACCTGACCTAACCTCACCTGGGTCAGGACATTAATAGGGCATTCATGGTTTTTGTACGTTCATGGTTTGTTCAGTATCAGTGTGTGGTTATACATGTTACTGGAATCATTTTTAAAATGTTGATTGTATTTGTAAGGCCCAATAAAGGAAAAGGCCTAATGAGCAGTACGTTAGTGATTTATTGTTCTGTTACAGAATTACATTTGTAAATGCAGAGACATGTGGCACTTAGTACTATTGCTGTATTTCATGACTCTGTTTTGGGATGTAAACATTACATTCTTGGAATAGGACTGTTTTACCAAGATTGCTTACTAAAGATAACACACTTGTTTCCCTCTCACAGTTATCATGGAACGTGGAAATGTGCGTATATAACAATGGTACAACAATCATAATGGTACGTGTGCATATATAACAATGGCTCTGCAATCAGTTATCGTATGTTTCAATTATACCTCGACTTTCTGAGAAGTTCAAGGGATTTGTGAAGTGTTTGCTTTAGCAACGGTCCTTGTGCTGAATCGTTTCCCGTTTTGCTAGTGAACCATTTTTTAGATTATTTTCATATCGTGACTGACACGTGAGAGGCATACTTCTATCCTAAGGAACAATAAACTATTGTATTTCTAAATATATTTAGTGAAGTTAAATACTAGCCATGTTCACTATGGAATAATCATGCTGCCAAGTGTTTTTTTTTGTTTTTTTTTTTAATTTTGGCAAATTCAGTAAAAGTGTGAAGCAATTTGATTTAGGACTAGATAAAAAGATAAAAAATTAACAGCATTTGGATAAGTGACGGATCAGTGTTTTTTTTAATCCAGACATAAAGGTGTGGAATCATGAAACAAATCAGTACATCAGAGGGCAATTACATGTCTGCAAATTAACTAATCCATTCTGTCATCTAACAAAAAGTCAATAATAAAGGGTCACTAAGGTAATCTACAGCTGATCCCAGGCAACAGAGGGCAAAGCAGGGCTACAATGAGGTCCAAGACAGGGAAACAGAGCCAGATCCAGACTGGAACCTGATTGGCACAATGGGGCCTAGACAGGAAAATTATATTCATATGTGTAATTTAGAAATAAGAATGTCACAAAATTAAAGAATTAAAAAAATATATATACAGTGTTACCTCATTACTCAAACTCATTAGAACTCGTATTTCTTAAAAATGTAAAAAAAAAATAAAATGACCTAGAACTCAATCTGAATCTCAGAAGTTGAACCGTGATCGCTGACCTAAGATTTGTCTTGTACACGTGCAGGGAAATGAGTCACGTGGCACGTCTCTCAGCGGAAACAAAGGCTAATGCTTGAATCTCAGCCTCGCATTCGCAGTGATTCATGGTATCACTCGTTTATTGGTGATAGTGCTTTTTTTATTGAAAATATCAGGTAATACTTTATATCATTTTGGTAGCCGCTGCTCACCAAAAAGTAACGCAATGGTTGTACAAATGATACAACCTAAAAGTTTTCGATTTACGAAGAAATTAACGAATACTGAGTAATAATAAAAATAAACCATTGGCCGTATGGTCAGTCTAGTGTTGGGGCAGTGTTGGGGTACATTCTTTATCGTTTTGGAAGCCATTAAGAAAAAAATGTTACGCATGGCACACAGTGTTTTTAACTTTACACATTGTTTGGATACTTTTTTTTTCTTACTTTACAAATTACTGTTTTGTAAATGTGCTTAGATGTGTTTAGAATATGCTCTTATTGTTTTATCGTGTTCAATTTGTGTTTAAATGCTGAAAAGAAAAACAAGTTCTGAGGTAACACTGTACATCAAAGGAAAATGTTTATGCGCAGGCAGTAACATGGCCAGCTCTAGCTGCTGACAGAATAGGCAGTTGTCTAGGGTCGCAGTTGTGG
The DNA here is from genome assembly GCA_015163995.2 of Mormyrus lacerda. Taxonomy (NCBI): domain Eukaryota; kingdom Metazoa; phylum Chordata; class Actinopteri; order Osteoglossiformes; family Mormyridae; genus Mormyrus; species Mormyrus lacerda. The sequence continues at coordinate 20,222,584 of JAABNX020000008.1, read as the reverse complement.
AGGAAGCAAAATGTTCATCCGTTATCTCGGTGAGGGGGCCTCTCGAGTACAACTTTGCCTACGGCAAAGGTAAAGGCAGCCCTGCAGAGACAGAGTCACCAAATCACCTGACTGTAGGATGAGACCCTCGTGACACGGGGAATATGGAGGTGGGGGCCATCAGTGCTGCCCACTCATCCACCATGTCTCCCAGAAAATTAACAGGTATTTCAAAGTCAAAGGACTGGAGGCTTAATTTCATTCTACCCGCAATAGGACAAATGCTTCACTTCTAGGAAATCACTATGACGTGCAACATATTTACTCTGTTTTTTAATGGAAAGACCTCTATACCTTAGTCAAATAGCACCTTTAACTGATTGGCTCTGCCTGGTGCAGATGCAATCTCTTTTTTAATGCAATCCGTTACACTGAGAGAATGGTCAGATAACATAAAAAGGCAAGTTCAAACAAAAACAGGGGTCACAAGAATAACATTATATAGTCCTTCTGAAAGAAATGAGAAAAGAACCAGGATATCAATGTGAAGACAACCTACATGTGTAACCTGTCATGATCATGAGCTCACGAGGAGTGTGCTTTACCAAGTCATCTTTATTATTATTTCGTTTAATACTAAGGAGACCTGTAATCCTCCTCTTCCACAAGACTGGCCCAAACTCTTGGATCACGTGTACAACCCTTGGCCTGATTAATTATTATTTATATCGGCCGTGGCTGATAAGATGGCTATAAATTTCACGTGCGGCCACGGGCTCGGACATGCAGAGTGAAGAGAACACAGAATACAGCCAAGATGGTCCAGCACCTCACCCTGCTTTCCGTCGTCTTCTTTGTGAAATGCCTTGCCCAGGATCACGCTGATCTGGTCACCTCCTTGCCTGGGCTGTCAGAGAACCCAAACTTCAAACACTATTCCGGCTACCTTCAGGCTGGTCCTGGGAAATACTTCCACTACTGGTAAGATGGCCGAGAATTCCCATGAGAAGCTCCAGCAAAGAGCAGCATCAGTAAATGAGGTGTTATGATAGAAGGTAGCGTTGAGTGTCATTGAATAGATTATTAAACATCTGTGTTATTTTTAAATTACTAAATGTGTTAAACAACAGAAATCTGGGAACACTGAAAGGTGAAAATACAGTAAACTGTGTCGGATGTGCCAAAACAAATGTGTGTGATGTCTGCTTGGGGCTTCCTGTAGGTTTGTGGAGTCCCAACACAGTCCATCGACAGACCCCCTGGTGCTGTGGCTGAATGGGGGCCCAGGCTGCAGCTCCATGGAGGGCTTGCTGGCAGAGAACGGCCCTTTCCATGTGAGTGGCCTACATCTGCGAGGACAAGCAGGGGCGCTGTGAATGGGATGGAAACTGTGAATGATGCAGGGGGTCCCGATGTGGATAGGGACCGTAGAACAGGCCCACAGAGATGGTCCGTGTGGAAATGTGCAAATGAGAAGTGTCTGTACATAAAGCAGGGCCCTTCAAATCTGGCCCTCCATTCTAAATACAGACCTTGTTTTCAGATCTCCCAGGTAGTTTAGTTTAATAATTACTGATTCTGATTGGCCAGAGGCTTCACACCTGTCTCGGACCTTGAGGACTGCGATTTGAAGAGCCCCAACAAAAAACTAAAACTGGTAGCAAATTAACATACTTTTCTACCAATTTATCATAATACTGGTCAAATTATTGTGTGCTTATTAATTTATTTGGGGCTGGAGGATGAATCAATGTCTGTATTTATCAATGGAATTTGTTCATTGCTCTATATATCAGGTTACATTGAAGCCAAGCTGGAAGACAATCCTGAATCGGAACAGAACATAATTAGAGTTCCTTGTTTTTCTAAATTCCAGTTCTCTTTTTGTTCTTCTTCTCATCTTTATATTATCTTGTTCTTAACAGCTGAAGGACGACGGCAAGGTGTACATTAATCCCTACAGCTGGAACAAGCAGGCCAATGTGCTCTACCTGGACTCCCCAGCGGGGGTGGGATTCTCCTACTCCACCAGTGGGAACTACCAGATTGGTGACCCTCAGGTAGTATATATACCTGCTTCTAATGAATTGGTACAAATTCAAACGCTGGTAATCCGCGCAAGATTTCAATACCACAAAAACGTTACAAACCGTCTCTTATTTTTTCTAGTACCCATTATGTTATAATTTTTCTTAGGTGGCTGAGGATAACTACCAGGCTCTTCAGCAGTTCTTCGTCAGGTTCCCGTCTTTTGTCAGGAATGACTTCTACGTGTTCGCAGAGAGTTACGGCGGAGTTTACGGTCCTTCTCTATCTAAGCTCATCGCCAGTGGCCCTGCCAAAATCAACTTCAAGGTGACTACGCGAAATACCATGTAAAAAGACATTAAATATTAAATATGTAGCGCTTCGAGTATTTCAGAATCGACCTACCTGACGATTAATCGAAGTCGGCGGCTTAAGAGAACAATTAAGTGGATAATAAGAAAGAATAGTAATCCAAGTACTCTGATAGTGGCGGTGTGGATGCCAGGTTAGACAGGAGTAACAATGATTTTACTTCAACAGGGATTTGCGGTGGGCAACGGCATGTCCAGCTACGCTCTCAATGATCAGTCGCTCATATATTTCGCATATTACCACGGCCTCTTAAGTGAAGAGTAAGTTCCTCCTAGATGCGTTATGTTAACCAATTACTACGACGTTACACATAAGCATTTTGATCAGTGTATTTGACAATCTAATGACAAAGATAAGTGGTATCAATGACTTACCCCACTGTCAAAACTGTGCAACACTTTCGTTTTTATGCTACATGTGTTGTGAACGGGAGCTTAGCTCTTCTGAGCAGCAGCAGCGGTTATAACCGTGTTCGGCTGCTTTGGTCAGTGCCTTTCCACGCTGAATGGGTGTTCTCTCTGGTTGTGTGCTCAGGCTGTGGACCGATTTAAACCAGTACTGCTGTAACAGCGTCTCCTGCAACTTCTATAACAACAGCGACACCTCCTGTCAGAACTCAGTGAGTCTGCCCACTCAGTAATAACTCATAGTAATAACTCGACAAAATCTTCGACAAATTTTTTGTAACAGACCGCTTGAACGCATATTATAATAAATTTATTGTATAAATTATCATTACAAAATGCACGAGTTGTACTTTTTAATGATGAAAACATAACATAACGTGTATTATGTAATAAACAATCAAGATGGATTTCTTCATTGACACTCAAGGTATTACATAATGCGGGATTATTACATAAAGTGTTGTAACATATCTATCCATATGAAACATACTGGGGTAATGTTTCAGTTGTACATGTGCAATACGTTCAAAAGGAGGAATAGAAGGAACTTTTTTATGGTGATATTTTGTATATCGTTTACTGACAGTGTACGTCTGGGTTCCCTCAGGTATTCGATGCTCTCTATGAGGTTGAAAACATTGGGCTGAACATCTACAACCTGTACGATCAGTGCTACGGTGGGGTGCCCACTAGTCGGTACATTGCAGACACATCTAATCTCTTCCGCCAGTACAGATTTACATTCAAAGCCCCGGTAAGTGTTTAATGCTCTCAGACTTATTGCTGTCATTGTAAAAGACTATTAGGGTTAATGTAGATATTAAATTCACTGTTAAGACAGTTATTATTGATATCATTACTTTCCTGTACATCGACTTAGCAGGTGTTTTTTTCGGAAAAGATACAATAAAAGAACTGACAAGCAGCATAATGACCAATTAAGTAAATGAACAGGTGCTATATGCATAATTAGCGCCTGTGAATGGTAAATCCATAAACAACAGCACAGGAATCCTATCCAACGCCATTTGGATGGATGTGGGCGTTTAGGACTGAGAGTGATTCTGAGAGCTTGGTGGTTATGTAACACTGAATATCAACCCAGCTCCATTGCTCCCCCTACCAGCAGACGATGGCATCTATCCCAGGCGTCCCCATGTGCATCAACGCTACGGCTATGTACTACTGGCTGAACACACCCAGCGTGCGAGCTGCCCTGCATATCCCCAGCAGTGTGCAGCCCTGGGAGCTCTGCAGGTAACAAATGATCCGCCTGCTTTCAATGGCTGCTTATACGCCGGCAGAGAAAAGTACCAAGCGGTAACTTTGAGGTTATAATTATTTGTACCTGCAAAGGTCTGCCAAGTGTACCCTACCTATAGGTAAATGCACTTTTTAGTGTACTGTAAGGTACAGAACTGGACTCTGAGGAACATGTTGGCACCATTGGGTACATTAATGTTATTTGTACCTTAAGGAACAAAACTGTACCAGGGTTGTACCCTTTTTTGCACTCTGTAGAGTAGGGGTCTGCAACTCTGGTCCTAGACATCTACTGTCCAATAGGTTTTCTGACTTACCTGGCTTCTGATGAGCCACATCTGTCCTCAGGAAAATACCAGTAAGAGGTGTGGCTCATCAGAAGCCAAGGAGGATAATAAACCTATTGAATAGTCCAGGACTGGAGTTGGAGACCCCTGGTGTAGCAATATAGGCAAGGTTCTCCAGAGCTTTGAAATTGTTGTGAGAGCACGGTTTCTGCCCTGAAGTTCCACAGTGGGTGCCCTCTACCAGCGGGTCTACATGGATATGAGTCCCTTCTATGAGTACCTGCTACAGAAGGACCTGAAGATTCTGGTGTACAATGGTGATGTTGACATGGCCTGCAACTTCCTCGGTAGCAAGTGGTTTGTGGAGGGTCTCAACCAGAAGGTACGGTTTGTTGTAGTCCTTCTGTCAAACACCGGCATGGGCATCTACGGTTACAGGTTCGTTTAAGTAGTGCTGTCGTCATCCTGATAAACCTATCCATTGATATGCATCTTACAGCTGGTGAAGCCATACCGTCCCTGGTTCTACAACAACCAGATAGCTGGATATGTGGCACAGTATGAGAAGATCACCTTCCTCACCGTCAAGGTAGGGATAGAGAAGGGGCCGCATGATCGTAGGCAGTCCTGTGACAGAATCATTTGTGCAGGAAACTTAGCTTACTCTACAACGTTCTGGACATTGGAACCAAAATACAAATGTATGAGTGAAGTGTAATGTATTAGCTGTTGGTAATACAATAATACAATAACTAATTATGATTTGTGCACAGCACACTTTGATAGTGATATTCTATAGTTACTTATTGAATGTGACTGATGTCTTTTCTGTGGTTGTACAGGGTTCTGGTCACATGGTTCCGCAGTATAAACCAGGTCCGGCTCTCCAGATGTTCATGAACTACCTCTCTGATTCATATTAAATGTAATACTCATCCTGTCATTCTGTGCATATGTACTGTAAAATCACATTTTAAATAATCCCAAATCATATGTAACATACATAAAAATCATAATAGCATTATTAAAGTTAATCAAGTATGTGCAAGTGTCTGGGCTTTTTCCTTTGTTTCTCAACTCTAGTTATAAAAATTAATATCAAAGACAGAACTGTCAAGAACAGTGACCGCATGAGCAATCCTGTGTTCCAGGTCATCAAAATCTTTTTATGTTCCCCAACATCATCGATCACATTTCAAGATAGATGGGACCTAAGACATGCATGGTTAAAAAAATTTTATTTAAAAAAATAAAATGACTCGTATGCATTAAACGTTTTTTTTTTTTTGCAAGTAGAGACTGACACGGTCAAGCCCACCCCCTACCCTCAATCAAGAGCTTCAGTCATGGTATAAAGATGGTGCTTAATTCAGAATTAAAAAGTCCCTTTTTAATAAATCTACAGTTTTGACAGCATTCCCCCGTGACACGGCTCCCTTTCACTGCCTGGGAGGAAGCTGTCGCCCAGGTTTCGTGTCACGTCAGACAAGGCCAACATACAGACTACACATCGCAACGCCAGCGTTTATGCCATTCCCTCACAAGTGCACTCTGCTAATGAGATGCAAGTTTGTCAAACTACTGTGTTCTCCCACTCAACTGTTGCCAGAGTCAAACAGGAAAAAAAAAAAATCCAAAGGACTCAATTATCATCGTGAGCTTGGTGTCTGACCGGGGAGATCTATATCTGTTAGCATCTCTCTTGGAGGAATTTTCAGCCATACTTGCCATTACAAACAATAACGGGTGACTTGGGGTCGTGCTGTCCCCGGATGTTCTCCCCCCCCCAGGACAGGGGTGGGCAGTCTTATCTGCAAAGAGCCGGTGTGTATGCAGGTTTTTGGGATAACCTCTAGGGAAGCTGTTCAAACCCTGGTGTGTGGACTCTTCAGCCAATAATCTAATTAGGAACTGCCACAAAAACCTGCATATCCAACAGCCCTTTCTGGATAAGACTGGCCACCCCTGCCTAGGATATGGGCGTGGGAATACAAGACTCAAACATGCAGTGTATATAGTTTTATGATAGTTTTCCTGAGACAACCAAACTGAACTGTGTGCAGGAACCCCTATTGTTTTAAGGCTGTACCTTCTGGTGTAATGATTTGAGAGAGAATATTACAGAATTCTCCATTTTTTTTTTTTTTTTTTTTAGGAAGACTCGATTCATGCGAAAACTATTTTCTAGTGACAATGACTTAACCAGTTTAAAGAATGGACAATTCATGGTGACATTAAAACTACAAATCCCTATAATGTCATAAAACGGTAAAAGAACTTGATTTTTGGCTTCAGTGATTAAAAAAAAATGATCCCACTAATTCAATGATTGACCCCCTTTCATAACTGCAAAAACTGATAAAATACTGGCAAGGATGTTAAACGCAGCGGATTCTAAGGATCACCTTTGACAAGAAACCTCATTGCATAGATCAAAGGCATCAATCAGGGAGAATCACAGATTTATATTTTCACAGGGATAACCTTTGTAATGGTGCTGGAGAAAATGGGAAACATCTGCTCAATAGGAGCCATTAGACAGGAATGACTGGAACATGTGGTAGGCGGGTCCCGGAGCCCACTGTGGGACCATGTGCCCTGCCCCCTGTTGGTGGAATGAGAGAGAACAAGGAGTGAAAACTAGGGAAAAAAGATAGTTATGAAACCTTATACAAAGTAAGTATTAATACATCGCAAAAATGTGAGTAAAAAAAGATACTGAGAGGTACTGAAAATGTGGATCAAAGGATGGCAGGATAACAAAAAGGGGAAGAAGTGGGAGCCAATATCACTTCACACGTTTACCTTGACAGTGAGGAAAGTAATGTTGCCAAATTGCCGGTAAAACCCAGCGACTTGGTTATCAAACAGCCATTGCTGGTAGGGTGTGGTTTCCTGCAAGAAGAAAGAGTCCTTAGGAAGACAAAATCTCCATTATTAGATGCCCAGTAGATACCTTTCCACACTCAATAGCAACAACTGTACTGTACTGAACGCCATTCGCCCCCTCCAGCTGATTCAGAATGCAGCTGCACGACTTGTGTTCAACCTTCCTAAGTTCTCCCACACCACT
>JAABNX020000008.1:20172557-20215075 GCA_015163995.2 Mormyrus lacerda | reverse complement strand
AGCAGAGTCTTAAAGCACTTATGTAAGTCGCTCTGGCTAAGGGCGTCTGCCAAATGCTGTAAATGTAAATGTAAATACTTGCAATCACAATACAAGCTGAACCATCTCACATCCTCAATCTTCTGCTTCCTTATTTAACATTTTCTGCACTTCCTTACATGCATCAAGCTATCATCACTGGTAACACACAGTACAGCTTTCAGACTCAAAAGACTGAAATGCCAAACCCAGCATTCCTTCTGGCAATCAACAGTGTTCTCCGCTCTCTTGCACTTTTGCTCAGTGCACCACCACGCTACTTCATTTTGATGTTCATCCCTACGTTGCCCCCTCCTCATTCTGCCTCCCCACGTCTCCCTGTCCTACGCCCTGGCCAAAATCACTATTCATTCCAACATCCCAACCTTTTGGTTGAGTGCCTCCACGAACCACTGGCAGCCCAGGAAGTTGCAGGCCATATCTGTATCCCCGTTGTACACCAGCACCCTTAGTCCCAGGCTCAGAAGCTTCAGGTAGATGTCCCGCATGGTCTCGTACTTGGTGTGGTAGTGGTTCCCCACCACATCGCTGCAGGACAGAAGGTCAGAGGCAAGGAGATGAATTTCGACCCGATGAACAGCATGCTTCAAATAAATATGGAAGTAGAGTGATTTACAACAAATCAGTTATCAGGATTACAATGTGCCCCCTAAAACCTGAAAATGTTTATGGAGGGAATGAAAATGATTAGAGCCCTGAAAAGCAGGAAAGGAGATGTTTACAGGTGATGTGATGGTCTGGATGGTCCGATTCCTAGTGATGCATGAGAGAGCTGGTTTTTGTTGTCACCTGCAGATGTCCCAGGCGGGCAGGATGTCTGGGATGTGCAGTGCCTTCCGCACATCACCGCGGTTCAGCCAATTAGTTTGAGCTGTGCTGTTGATGCAGGGGGGCACCTCTCCGATCCCCCCTCCCACCGAGGCATCAACGGTGGCCAGCTGGAGCCAGAGCAAGAGGAAGGTTCATGCAGGGGCTACTATTACCACGACATCAACTCTTTTTCGGTGATTCCTGTATATTCCAACAGGTACTGCCGTGCCTCTAACCTGGTTGGTCTGCCAGTGCTTCCTGTAGGCCCTGAAGTGGTGCCGCATGGCATGATGGAATGGGCGTTCTGAGCCAACCCCCCCGGCACAGTCCAGATACAGAGCGTAGACATTCAGGCCGGAGCTGTACACGATGTTGAAGGCCTGGGACACCTGGAACCAGCAGACGGCACAAAAGAAGGTAAGGGCTGCATGTGTGCAACTGAGTGTGTGTGTCCATGTGACTGCATGACATAAAGCACATACATACGTACATAAATATACCTACACACACACTCCTCATAGGTGGTCTCGGGATGCGTGCTTAATTCTATAAAAATGCTGCATATTTATTGGTTTCATAATAGTCCACTGACATGCAATGTTTAGCATATCTGCACATATCCTCCATACAGACATTTTCTTTTTATTGTCAATGTTTTTCACCAACTCTTTTAGTTCTGTTCTTGCCATTTTGCTATTAACTGCAATTGTAATCACCGGCTCCCAAAGGGACACTAAACACAAACGTTCAGCGATTTGTTATTGCAAAGGTATTTCTCAGTAAAGGCACCCAATGAAACTGCTTGACAATTAACTTTTTAACTTAGTGCCGCTCTTTCAATTACCACTTGAAATTAATGTTTTACTTAAAATACTGGTTGTTTCTAATGTGTGAGATATATATATATATATATATATATATAAAACAAAAAGAAAATTATTGCCTTTATAACAAAAATTAAGTTGCAATATTTTCACTGAATTCAGCAAGTGTCCCAAAACTTTCTGTGAGCACTGTTTGTGTACACTCTATATCAGGATTCCCCAATTTCAATCCTGAGGGCTAGAATCCAACACAGTTTTCCCTGTTCAAACGCACCTATTAAACCTAGGGATGTTTTCCGTATGTGGATTACTCGTGTGGCCTGATGTAATTGTTGACGATTTCTCTTGATCCAGGATCTGTCGTTTTGCTCGGAGCAGGTTTGTTCTATGTAAACAAGGATTAGCTCACACACAATCGGTGTCCGTGCATGGAATTCATTCAGTCATGGCAAGTACAATGAACACTACTTAAGCGTTTAATTTGTCGGCCACTTTTTTTTTATCAGCGGTCTTGTCTGGTTTGGGCTGCTTTTGCCATGTTACCCCTTAGGCATATTAGTTCTTGAAATTCTTCATATTGTTCTAATAAAAGGTGCTGCTCCGCTTGTGTGAAGAGGTCCGCCCTTCACTCATTTTGTTGCAGCCTATCAAAGACTTGCTTATCATGTTTTCTAGACTCGATATATATGAGCTTTTCCATCAGCGCAGACGTGCATCATCTCGGATGATTGGATCCAACTAGACTAATGTACTACACAGCTGTGTTTGAAAAACCGACTTATCCCGGATCAGTTTCACCGGCATTAACTCATCCAAGATGACGCTTCTGATCTCGGGTGATTTAAGCGATGTATGGAAAATACCCCCCTGGTAATTAGCTGATTCAGATGCATTTCAGCAGGAAAATGTGCTGTGTTGAATTCTGGATGGGAACAATTAATGCATGCATATATACACATTTGTATTCTAAATTTTGCTACATGGGGCTGGGCTTGAATTGCTGAACAGAATGAAATACATATAAAATGAATCACAATTAGCAACACATTTAACTTCTGTGCAATTTGATTGTACTAGATTTGTTAAATCAATTTTGTTTGCTTTACAGTTGAGGAAGAGTTCTTTGAATTTCAGGTGAAATGTCATTTCAAGTGAATGACAAAAAAAAACAACCAACAAACCAACATAAATGGGTACAATGATTTTCAAGACTGCCTTGTACTTCTGTAGACCAATATCCAAAACATCCAAAATTTTCAGAAGAGAAACCACCATTCCATTATTCAGCATGGTGAACTTTACTGATAGCACTTTACATACAACATAAATCCCAGAAATTTGTTTGGTTATGCAAATTCATAATTTAAAAAACACAGACTAACCCTATTATACATCTTTAAAAACCATTTTACAAGTTCTGGTACCAGAAGTTCTTTATGCATCTTTGTAAAATTAATGTGCACCATTGTTCACTTACTGTACAATCCTGAGACTACATTTCCATCTTACATATTTAGCAAACTCCCCCCCGAGTGACATGCATTTTTAAGAAAGCAGGGTCAGACAGTCCCTGGAGCAACTAGGGATTAACTCCCTTGCTCAAGGACCCAACAGTGACATCACTCTGCCAATGCTGGGATTTGAACCAGTGACCTTGCAAACACAGGGACAGTGTTCTAAGCTATTGAGCCACTCACTGCCCCATGAAATATTGATTTCCAATGAGAAACTGTCAAAGGAAGCCTGTGTCTCACCGCTATGGAGCACGCTGGACTGCTGTTGTTGTAGAAGTTGCAGACGTTGTTCTCACAGCAGTTGCTGTTCAGATCTGCCCACAATCTAAGACGGAAAGCGCACAGTTGACACTCCGTTACACCATCACTTTTTGCTGCAGGCCTAGCATAATTCAGTGCCACCCATTGTAATATAGTTTTGACTAAATCTGACAGTTCTTGAAAAATCATTGACTCCTTTCACCAAAGCTACCAATTTGATGTGTATACATGACCCTTGCATTTTACACAGGAAACTAACCTGTTAAACTATAACTATTTAATTGTTATGTTAATGTACTCTGCTCCACAGCCTATGTTGGTTGAGGCAACTAACTCATGTCATGGTGCATGTGTACAATATCAAAGTTGAATTTGACATTTTGCTTACTCATTTCCAAATAGGCCATGGAAGTTTCCAAAGTAGATGAGAGACTGATCGTTGATCTCAAAGCTAGTAATGCCATTTCCGACAGCGAAACCCTGTTTAACGTGAGATTTAAAAAAAAAAAGTTATAAGCCCCATCCAGTGGGATACCTACTGCGGTGCTTCTATGGGAATATGCATTACCTTGAAGTTTGTTTTGAAAGATCCCTTGGTTGCCACCCTAAGACTCAGTGTGGGTGCATAGATTCCACCGTAGCTCTCCCCAAAAATGAAGAACTCATTCTGGGTAAAGTTGGGAAATTTGCTGAAGAAACTTTGAAGCGCAAGGTAGTTGTTGTCAGCCACCTGGCATTATAAAGATTGGACAGGACTACATCAGATCCCAACCTGCTCACACATATCGACACGGCCTTTCTTGCAGTCTAATCTAAATTAAAAGGTCTCTGTTGTCTATAAAGATTTGTTGTAGAATGACACTCGAGAAAGAAAAGCTTACACTTTCTGACCCCAGCAGTTTAGAGAAAAGCTATTTGGCCTGGGAATCAATATTATCAGTTTTCAAAACCTGTATAAGTAAAATCGTCACTGATTTTTACATTTTGATACCATCACTACTGATGCTTTTGGGAGACCCACCTGGTCATCATCAGTCTCATACTGCTGGTCATCTGAATACGAATAACCCACCCCTGCTGGTGATTCCAGGTACAGCACGTTGGCGATTTTATTCCAGCTAAACTCATTCTCATAAAGAGTGGCCCCATCATCATTTACCTATTGGGAAGCATAAAAAAGTGAAACATGTTCATCATGGAAGAATCTACAACCTTTTCCCCGTGGAACCATAAACAATACACCTATCTTACAAGTTTATCGGCACAAGTCCACGTAGTTTGCATACTAACATGAAAAGGTCCATTTTCAGAGAGAAAGCCATCTAGAGAGCTGCAGCCTGGCCCGCCATTGAGCCAAAGAACCAATGGGTCTTTCAGTGGGTCATTCTGAGACGTCACAAACCTATCAAAAAAGAAACAAACGACCATGGAGGTTGTACAGCGAAGCACACGGAAGCATACAAAATTTCCTGGGTAGTATTCTGTTGCTATAGTAAAATCTACATCCAGATAAGCTCAGCATTATAGATGTTACTGATCAGCCTTTATAGGCACTGATGACCCCCGTGATTCTTAATGTAACACGTTGCTTGCATACTGTACATTACACAGGCAAAAAAAATACCTTTCCGACTATACTAACAGCAAAAGCTTCAACTCGAAATCTAGTCAAACCATTAATCACTATTTAGGTAAAGGTATGTTTTCCCAAAAACACTTATTACTACATAATAGAATTAAATATCACGGTTTATTCAAAGCTGAAGCGCGCCCTATCCGAAACAGGCACATTTCCGGCTTCTTTTGTTAAAATACGTCTCTTGAAAGTTATCAAGAAGCAGCTGTAAGAACTGACATGTCGCGTACTTTTACATTCATACATATAAAGATAAAATACTAAAGGTCCTTCCCCCGTGTTCCTCGGCCAGGTTTACCAGTAACGAAGGTGCTTACCAGTAATGAAGATACTTCCCAGGACTCGCTTGTAGGTACCCCGACCACTGTCTGTAGTTCGGTTTAAAAGACATTCCAGGTAGACTGGTTACTTCATCGGGATCATAATATGCCCAAGTAGGGCTGCACAAAACGGCGAAAACCCACAACAAACCGCACAAAAACATTACGTCAGCATCTAAAACTACAATACTCAACTCGAGAATATACCTGCAAAGTAAAGTGAGCTCATAACACAGACGACTATGAGCAGCAATACGGTTTTACTTCTCTACCCGTTTAACCTCGACTAGGTCACATGACTATGGCAGCCACTTAGTCATGTGACCTCACACGTTATTCCACACATGTGACATATTATAGCTCAAAATAGAAGTAGACTCTAGGCAGGGTATAGCTTATTTGAATCTGTCCCAAAAGAAAACAAGGCAAATTCCATTTTGAGTCTGTTTCTGTCACGGGAAAATAATCAAACTGCCTCTTAAACGAAATCAAGCCTCGCCGAATTTCTTCAAATAGTATTGCTGCTAGATCGAATTTGTAGTCAAGTCACGGGTTGTCCGCAGTGGAGCTGCTCCAGTATGTTATCAGTGTTTAGTGCCTAAAAGGTTTAAGGTATGCTATTGACAATTTTACTGCTGGCCCGTAATAAACATAGTCTCATTTGTTTTTGAAATAGATGTAAGAAATATGGCTTTTGCACTTTGGCAGTTAATTTGTGGATATTTATGTGGATGATTTACATGTACCCTGGCTAGGTCTTACACAGTAAATAGAGTAGAATACAGGTACTTGATCCCCATAAGGAACTAGGATAGTTATTGCATCTCTCATCTTGGTCTCCAAAGTACAAACAGTGGTAGAAATAATCTGGGGGTCCTTGGTCTAATTTTTCAACTTCTTCAGGGGTTCTGGATGCTGGCTGACTCTGTTTTCTGACTCCAAAACTTGTTTTCACCTGTATACGTATGTCTGTCATATACCTCCCTGTTAGTTGTTTTTGATTATGTGAACTGAGCTGCATAATAACAGCAGGTTTATCAATTGTCCTTATTTGGAATTGCTTGCTAGTAAGTGTGCCAGGCGGCAGGTTGTAAGATATTCGGTTTGAAAGGACCTGAGGTGAGTGGTGGTAAGCTATAGTGCTATAGTGAATAAATAAATGGTGTCTATTTATTTAGCAGTTTTGCCCTAAATGATGCACAAGTGAGGAAATGTTGGGGTCAGAGGGCAAGGTCAACTAGGATCCCTGGAACAGTTTGGGTTAAGAGTCTTAACACCCTTTAGGATTTACACCCACACCCTATTAAACATGGTATACAGATCAACTAGCCAACTGTGCTACTGTACACAGACTCTGCTTACCAGAAGTGATGCAAAATCAGGATCTTTAATCCAAGTATTTTACAGCAGGCCTACTTACTGTACATTCATACCAATAGGTATAGCCTATCCAGTTTAAACCCGCAATGATTATTCAGTGAAAACGACTACCTGAAATTATTAATTGTGTTATCCTTGCATATTTCGAACTGCAATCTGGTGACTCATGATGGACGTTTTCCCTAAGGAAATTATAAAGTGGTTGTAATGAAAGGGTACTTTTGCATTATACAGCAAAATTAATTTACTGTGAAAAATCTGCAAACGCAACCAACATTTATGTACCTTTTTAATCTAAAAATTACAATGTATGCTTGTAGATGAAAAATGTGGTATTTCTAAATGTATTGCGGCACGAGGGCAAATTTAGCAATTGCTTTTGACAATCTTGAAAAGGCAAATCCGATGATTAAGATGATTTAAGAGAAATTTTATTTAGAAATGCATATATTCATCAAAATATTCGAACTTGAACTCGTTGTTCGTATGCTGGATTTTTTGTGACTGTGTTGTGTATGTATTTGCCCAAGTGAACAGTTTTATTGAGTTTTTGCGCAGCCTGTATCAGTATCCCCAGTCCACAGGGGCGCTGTGAGCTCGCGCGCCGGCTCGCGACACCCGTCGCCATTTTATTCCGTAAATCTGACAAAACTGGAGAAACTGAGATACGGGTGATTTTTCGTCATATTTCAGCAGTTTTATTTATTATTTTTAATATTATTTTGAGAAATGACTGTCGAATGTAACCCTAAAAGGTAACACCAACAAATTTTCACGTGCGATAGTATTGAAATTTGAAAAGCTAAGACTTGTAAAGGGTGTGCTTCTTCTTTATTTTATTTTTATAGCTAGCTAACGAACGTCGCTAGTATTTTAAACCCTAAATAGATACATATCAATGTCCATCAGCGCTGATTAGCTTTACGTCAGTATCGAGAGATACTTCTGACATACTGCCATGAATAAACAACTTGGTGATACACGGGTGGTATAATAATATAATTTAGTTTTGAAATACACTGCAGCGAAATAACTAACCCGGGACTCTATCCTCGCTCCGGTTTGATAGCTGTATTATCGGAATGGCTCAGTCTTCGTTAAATGGTATTTTGAAATTCGGTATATTGAGCCTTTTGGGTACATACTTTGTAGCTAAAACTTTCAAGATAGTGGTCAGTTTAAGCTGTGGTAGGCTACGTTTATTGTTCGATAAGTTGGTTTATTATTTTAACTGCAGTTAAATGGTAAACTTACCTAGCTAAGTCTTCCTAATATTTTAGTCACAAATGTCTTTTATGACACACAAATTCAGCTTTGAATCTTTCAGATTTGTCAACCAGATGTTTACTCCGAACTATATTTAGTTCTGCTCGTTTATGGACAGGTTAGTTTATCATCTTTCGTACTCGTTTATGCTAGAAGTTTGGTAGCCAACTAGTTAGCTCCACTTTCGACCAGACCACTCTGGTTTGTGTCCAGGTAAAATACAAAGTTTCTACCTGATTTAGTAATATTTGACTACAACGTGTGTCGTGATGGTTAAATAATGAAACAGATCAGTGCCTTTGTGACTTGTATCGACAGCCATCATGTAAGACTCTAACAGTTAAAGTTAAGATTCTAAGTTCAGTGGTAACTGGGAACTTTTATTAAAGGGCAATCTGTAATCGTACGGGCAAAATTCTACATACCTTTAACCACAATTGCTTTAAATGTATAGTACTTATGCTGGTGTTTCTTTTAGTTAATTTCGGTATAAAGAGAAATGTGCTTGTTAATTAGCCACGTAGGGGAATCTTTTCTGTGGTGTAAGTAGGGGCGAGCATAAACAGCCACACATTTGAACCACACAAGCTTAGAACGATCTGTTTGTTTCTTTTCTTTTCATGCGCAGTTTTTGAATGCTTGCTGTACTAAATAGCCAGCCTAAGCTTTGAAGCAGACCATGTTTGTTTACTAATGATAAGAACATGATAGAGGAGCCAATAGCATGTAAGGCCTAAGTGCTTTCAGACAAATGGCGAGCGAAACCGACGACACGCATCACAATTTAACAATTTGAAGACATTTCTGCTGATTAAAAAGTTCATTGATTTGATTTCTGCCATCGTCAAATGCTTGAGAATCACTGGAGCAGAAGACGGGCTTCGAGGCCGAGTTACGATGTTACATTTGCGAAGAGCTAGCTGGAATAGCACTTTTTCAAATTATGCAGGAAATGCAGTTTTTCTTTATTATCTTATCTTTTTTATATTCGCTGTGCAGTTCTGCAAGATAAAAATGCATTCAAGGGAAACTAATAGCTGCTTAAGGGGTGCATTTCGATGCATTCTCTGGCTGACAGATTCGGAGGACACAACCCATATACTGGAAATGTCTGTATCAGTAATTAATCATAGAATAAGAAGTTGGAAAGCGATTAAGGGAATATTAGAACAGCAAAACCTAATATTAGATGTTATAAGTCAGGTTACTATGTTAAGAGATCTTTATAATTTGCCTGCCAGCATACTTATTGATCCAGTATTGCATTGTGTAGACATCTGTACCCTGGTGAATGTTAGACTAATTATTATGCTGCTTTTTTAAATACAGATTCCAAGTCTGTTGGACTGAAGTGGACCACACTGAGCCTGGATTACTGATTAAAAGATAAACACCCTGATATTAAGGCCTTGTGGGGAGGGGGTGGGTAATAGAGAGACAGTACCTTATCTCTGAGATGACTAAAGTGGAATAATGGTCATTTTGCATGGGACCCGGCCACCTGCCTCTGCCCTGACCAGCAATGAATCTTGACTCTCTTTCCCTGGCGTTGTCTCAAATCAGCTACTTGGTGGACAATTTAACTAAGAAAAACTATAGAGCTAGCCAGCAGGAAATACAGCACGTGAGTATTAACCTCATCAGTATTTTTTTTTTTTTTTATCGCAGACTGACATCACATGTCCTGTGCTTCCTGTGATCTCAACATGACTTTGTACTGGTTATGGAGGGTGGTAGGATGTATGAAAAAGAGGAATGCCTGCATAAATATATGCACTATATAGTTGTTGGGGTGAAGGTCCTTCATCTTGGGAATATTTCTTGAGAGATGAATTGGTGTTATTGACAACTGTAGCGGGAAGTTCTTTCAGGCACATTTGCATTTTACTGCTCCAGGTGGATGGAAAGAATATAAGACCACATTCCCAGCTACCTATCAAAATGTGTAAACATACAGTTCGCTCTGCAGTGTGCAAATCCTTGATCAGAAATAGAATGACCCATCTTATGGAAGGAATATTCTCAACAAATGTAGCATGTGGACTAATCAGATTGATTTTGTAGAATTGTTTCTTTCTGGTGGACAGCTCTTCATTATTCTACGTGATTCCGGAAGCATCAGAGATTACGTGTTATGAATGATATAAAATGAAGTATGGCATATATGTCCTTCCTGTGGCAGTTACTGCTCTGCTTTGCTGTGCCCTCAGTGAACCGCTATGCTTTTCGCCCTACCAGATCGTGAATCAGCACGGCCCTGAGGCAGACAGGCATCTTCTCCGCTGCCTCTTCTCCCGTGTGGATTTTACGGCCGATGGTAAAAACAGCAGTAAAGATTCCCATCAGGTATTTTTGACTTGAGACTTTCGTGCAAAGTAGACATGCACCAATTGTATAGGCCAACTATCAGCATTGGCTGATATAGCAACAATCAGCCATTGATTGATGGGTAAAAATGAGTCGATAATTGCTGCCGATAATTCCAGTTAAATTGTTGATCTGTATTGGTTTGCACCTGCGCACTTAGCTGTTAGAAAATGTCTGCCATGTAGAATTATTTTAGCTGTAGCAAAAGCAATGTTATAAAAAGCATTTTGCAAACTTTTTTCAGCTAAAATGTTACAAGACAGATCTGCTAATAAACATTTAAACACAGCAAATTTGATTGCTCTCTTTAAGCAGAGACAGTGAAGAGCATGAAGTTTCTGAAAAACAAATGCGTTCCAGTAAAGAAGGCTGCTGAATAGCGCTAATCCGTTAGTAACACAAGCGTTCGATGGCTAAAGAAAATTCAGTGTGACATCAAGACTTTACTCAGTAAATTACAGAATTTATCACACTGGATGATCTATACAGAAAATATAGTGGTCTGGGACTGTTGTATGCTATAGTTGGCATTTTCTTACCAAAAAACTTTTTATTTTATTTGGGTGGAGCGTATCTTTAGACTAATGTAATTTGAACCTACCAAACAATTGGTTTTGGTGTCAGTTTTAATTGGCTTTTGGTATCAATCAGAAATTTCCTTATTAGTGCATCACTAGTGCAAAGACTGCTGGGAAGAAACTGGATGGTTTGTGGATTTTTATAGTGCCTCGTGATACGGGCATAATATTTAGGTAGGAGGGTTGACCACAAGGATCAGGCTTTGAAACCTGCCTTTAAGATGACTATTGCCTGCTGTAATTTCAAGATGACTTAAGAGAAATCAGCTACTTTTCCCTTTTCCACGTGCCCAAGGCGCAGTTTCTGACCCAGGAGTGTGCATCTCTGGTAACCAAGCCAAACTTCATCTCCACCCTTTGCTACGCCATTGATAATCCCCTGCATTACCAGAAGGTAGGATGACCTTCCCCACTGCCTTTGGCATTGTCAGATTGCTTTGAAATGAACTATAATAAACCAATTTCCAACTGCTCCTCTGCAGATTTTGTAGTGTTTTAAATAGGGCTGGGCGATATCACATGGATATTATATGCGCATTAATCACCAGGGCTTCTGGTGACAGGCGAAGCATTTCAATAGACGCCAGCTTTTAGGTACTATACAGATGTTTTTTTAATCTCCCAGAATTTAAGCAGATTAGTAGTGCTGTTGAAATACTAATGAGATGTGTTTTGTGACACCCAGAAGTTAGAAATCTACATATACTTGGCTTATCTTTATTAGGTTGTTAGCGGTTCCCTCCGCATAATACTGTTTTGGTATACTTCAATGCGATATGCACTGAAGTGGCAGTGAAGAAAGGAACAGCTCAGCAGCCACGACATCTTTTAAGAGGGGATCTTAAACAAGGAAAAAAGAGATTGGTGGTGTGGCGGTCCGACATGTTTATTAAACATAAAGCTATGCCGAATTTATGCTGATTACTCACTTTCGGCTTCATAAAATGCCATATCAATATTTTAGCCATACTACTAATCTGCTTACCAAATTGTGGGTAAACATCTATAGTACCAAAAATATGGTTGTCCAGCAAAATGTTTCGGCCGTCGTCTGAAGTCCTGGTGATTATTGTGCGTGTGTGATATATCAGCATGATTTCGGCCAGCCCTAGTTTTAAAATTCAGTGTCTGCATTAGTAGGTTTGCTGCACTGTGTACATCGTACTCTTATTAATGAGTGCGCAGTACACTGTAACACAGATTTTATTTCCCTTCTCTAGAGTTTGAAGCCAACATCCCACTTGTTTTCGCAGCTAAGTAAAGTTCTGAAACTAAGTCGGGTCCAGGAGGTAAGCAGATTAGGTTATGTTTTTAATTGTCAGTCTGCCTAAATGGATATTCTTAACTCCTATTCTGAATATGCTAAATTTGCATCTTTGACTGCAGGTTATTTTTGGTCTTGCTTTGCTGAACTCTTCCAGTTCAGAGCTGAAGGGGTTTGGTAAGAGTTTTTGTTGTTTCTTATATATATATATATGATATATATGCTTCCCTACAGTATACTTACTTTATGGTGTCCTTAAGGTGTGTCCATGGTTGTATACTTGAATACTTTACATAGAGTTCACACCTGAAGCCAAGGTGCTGTGAAGCATCTGTGGATTTTATTATTCAAATCTGAATTTCACTTCACAAATTAACATTCAAACCATGCAGTTTCCACTTTTAAGTTGCTCTGCTGTCTTTCTTCTCCCCTCCTCAACACCCAGCTGCCCAGTTTGTGAAGCAGAAGCTACCGGACCTTCTGCGCTCCTACGTGGACACAGACCTCACTGGGAACCAGGAAGGTGGCTTCCAGGATATTGCAGTAGAGGTTCTTCACCTGCTCCTCTCCCATCTCCTCTTTGGACAAAAGGGAGCTTGTGGGGTAGGACAGGAACAGATTGACGCATTTCTCAGGACTTTGTGCAGAGGTGGGTGCTTTGAGGTCTTCTGGAACAGTTTTCACCCAGAAGTCCCATTTTTGGTTATGTAAAGCTAACAGGTGTTTTTTTAAAAATGTTTGTCCTTGTGGATATAAGATTCTGTTTACAACTACATGGGAGTACAAGGACATCATTGCATGCATTGCCGAGTTGAGTTTCCACTGTTATTTTTCAGCAACAGGTGAAATGGGCCTTTAACTTTTCCCTGAAACCAAGGACCTTAGCTTAGAGAAAATGTCACACTTTCAGTCATTGGTTGCAGAAGTGCTAGAGCATTGTGATTACATTTTAAAAATGAGATGTGCTATATTTGACATGGTAGCTACAAAAAGTGACCTTTACAAAAAATGTTGTGTAATTTTGTTTCCGTAATGTGGCAGCATTTTAACTGCAGCCCTGCTGTGATGTCAGCTCTTGAATATACCCGAGTGACCCAGTGCTTCTGCCTGTAGCCCAGTTTGACATAAGGGGAGAGCAGTATGACCAGGCCAGACTTTCCTGGCTTAAATTGTGTACAGTCATGTGTCAAAGCCGCATGTCTGATCAGGTGTGCTGATATCTATGAGCGTCCTGCCTTTCAGATTTCCCCCAGGAGCGCTGCCCTGTGGTGCTGGTACCACTGCTGTACCCAGAAAAACGGGACGTTCTGATCGACAGGATCTTACCAGATTCTGGGGGGATCGCAAAGATGACGATGGAGAGCTCGCTTGCCGAGTTCATGCTAGAACTTGGCTACGGATTCTGCGCCAGGTGGGTTAACTTCTTTTTTTTTTCCTCTTTTTCTTTCAAAATAATTTTATGAATGGATTTTTTTTGTAGCTGTATTGGGATAATTTCTTGCCTTTTCTAGATTATAATTGGTGAATTATTTTGATCCTTTGCTTGTGTACCTGTGGTTTTGTACATTAACTATCTAATATTTAATTCCTTAGTGTGGATGAATGTCGCAACATAATCATGCAGTTTGGGGTGCGGGAGGTCACAGCTAGCCAGGTGGCACGAGTGTTGGGAATGATGGCACGAACTCACTCTGGCCTTTCGGATGGTATCGCCCTACAGGTGAGTGCTAAGAAAGATCACGACTGCTTATGCCGGGAGGTCATGTGGAGATAGATGCTTGTAGCATAGAACCTTAGACGGTCACATTTAAGTGAATAGACTGTAATACTGTGGGAACAAAATGAATCCTGTGCTCCAACTTCTAGAATTATTGCCATGCAACTTTTACATTAGACTCTGATTGATTCTCATTCTCTTGTGGGTGGCGTGGTTATTGAGCTATTAATGTTTTCTTCTCCCACTCAGTCAATCTCTGCAC
The DNA here is from genome assembly GCA_015163995.2 of Mormyrus lacerda. Lineage (NCBI taxonomy): Eukaryota > Metazoa > Chordata > Actinopteri > Osteoglossiformes > Mormyridae > Mormyrus > Mormyrus lacerda. The sequence goes on along the minus strand of JAABNX020000008.1, from coordinate 20,200,837 downwards.
CATCCAGTGGGATCTGGAGTGAGGGGAAGGACAAGAACGACACCTCCCAGGCCCACACATGGAACTTTGAAGTTTTCATTGATGTCGTCAAAGAAATCGTGAGTGCCGTAAACCCTGAAAAAACCGTCCAGATGACTATGTGGAGGTTGTGACTCTCTACACATACATGAAGCATGGCTGGTGCCCCCATGTCTTCACAGAACCCCGGTCTTAACTTCAAAGAGGTCACCTACGAGCTAGACCACCCGGGGTTCGTCATCCGTGACAGCAAGGGGCTGCAGGTGGTGGTGTATGCCATACAGAGGGGCCTCGGCATGGAGGTCTTTCCAGTGGACCTCATCTACAGGCCATGGAAGCACGCTGAAGGCCAGGTATGAAGCGCATCAGGCTTTTCTCATCCATCTTCACATTCTGAAGTTTTCCATTAAGGCATCAAATCATGTCTTTGCCTGCTCTTTAAAAACATGGTTTTTGCATTTTAGAACCTACCAGATGCTACCTAGTTGCTCCTCTGATTAATTGTTGATGATTTATGCACAGCACTTAATTTGCGTCATCAGTTACCGGTACCACTCTCTCTCTCTCTCTCTCTAGTTGTCGTTTATCCAGCAATCTCTGATGAGCCCAGAGGTTTTCTGTTTTGCTGATTTTCCCTGCCACACTGTGGCTATTGACATCTTGAAGGCCCCTCCAGAGGATGATAACCGGGACATAGCTACCTGGTATGGTGCTCTGTAACCTTTTCCTCTGTAGGATTATCCCCTCCCACTTTTTTTTTTTTTTTTAAAAATGGTCCATCCTAAATTTGGTGCCGGATATTGTTTAGGTCTTCCCCATCTTATAGCCTTTCTAGAAACCCTGACTCCCCCCCCCTCCCCCCCTCCCCCCTTTCAGGAAGAGCCTGGACCTGGTGGAGAGTCTGCTCCGGCTGTCGGAGCTGGGTCAGTACGAACCAGTGAAGCAGCTCTTCAGCTTCCCCATCAAGCACTGCCCTGACGTGCTGGTGCTGGCGCTGCTGCAGATCACCACGTCTTGGCATGCCCTGCGGCACGAGCTCATCTCTGCTCTCATGCCCATCTTTCTGGGCAACCATCCCAATTCGGCCATCGTCTTGCATTACGCGTGGCACGGACAGGTCAGTCCCGGCTTGTGAATCTTCTGTTAAAGTGGAGTTTTGAAACCACCCCACCCCTCAATTCCACCTCATCAGACGAAGTGATGTCAAAATATCCAGTCTGCATTTTCACTGGTGTGAGGAGCACCTGCAGCCACAGTCAGTCTTGCCTGCCTGTAATTTCTCTTTTGGGCTTTCAGGGCCAGTCCCTCTCCATCCGTCAGCTGATAATGCATTCAATGGCAGAGTGGTATATGAGGGGAGAGCAGTATGACCAGACCAAGCTCTCCCGCATCTTAGACGTGGCTCAGGACCTGAAGGTAGGCCATCACTATGCCTTTTCTACCTCTGCGTTTGGAGGTTAGGGGTTAGGAAACGCTCTCCTAGGAATGCTTAAAATGCGTATTGCATAGCACTCTGGGTGACGGTGCCGTTTGGATCTTTTGCTCTCGTTGCAGTCTCTCTCCATGCTGCTGAATGGCACTCCGTTCGCCTTCGTCATTGATCTCGCCGCACTAGCGTCTCGCCGCGAATACCTCAAACTCGACAAATGGCTGACCGACAAAATCAGAGAGCATGGGGTAAGACCTCCAATAACTCCCATGAATTCCCCTGGCAGAGCAGAAATTTTTGTGAACCTAAGGCATGTATCTAGCTTTCTAAAGAGCCAGCTGGAAGGTGCTCTCATCTTTATTTTATTGTGATGTGTAGGTTTATGTGCTTGTAGAAAATAAGGTGTCTTAGGATGTGTATTTGGCAACAATTTCTGCCTGAAAAGAATAATGCACCAATCTTCCTTTTTTTTTTTTATGAAAAAAAGGTCTTTTGAACTACGACACAGTGAGGATGGTACCTGATATATCTGAGAACGGTGGTACATTTTGAAAATGGTCGGTGTTAATGAGGGGTACCGCTGTCTGTCTCAGGAACTCTTTATCCAGGCCTGCGTGACGTTTCTGAAACGGCGCTGTCCCTCCATCATGGGAGGCTTGGTGCCTGAGAAGGACCAGCCCAAGAGTGCCCAGCTGCCCCCGGAGACACTGGCTACCATGCTGGCATGCCTGCAGTCCTGTGCGGGGTGAGTCTTTGGTGGCTGCTCCAGCTACTCTGTGAAATAATTAATTAAATGGCTGTTAGTTTTTTGCTTAAGCACCTGCCTCCCTGGCCCCCTGTTTTGGAAGGAGCGTATCTCAGGAGCTGTCCGAGACCATCCTGACCATGGTGGCAAACTGCAGCAATGTGATGAATAAAGCTCGCCAGCCCCCTCCGGGGGTCGTGCCCAAGGGTCGCGCTCCCAGCACCAGCAGCCTAGATGCTGTATCCCCCGTGCAGGTATTGTTGGGTGCAGGTTGACGCTGACACACTGCCGGTAGCTCTTTCAGATCATGTGCCCTGTAGTGTAACTGTGTTTTTAGCTCGCCAGTGCTTCCGGATAGCAGTGTTGAAGGGCCAGCTGCAGCCATGGTAATACGATGCTATGCTTCCAGACTCTTCCCAGGCTCATCAGTCTTCTGTACCCCTTGCCTTTTAGATGGATGCCCTTAGCAACATGAGCTCCTTAAGCCTTGGAACCTCATCTGCATCGCACACCCAGAGCATGCAGGCTTTCCCCACACCCCTGGTCCCTGCCTTCAGCACCCCACAGTCCCCGGTCAAGGCCTTCCCCTCGATGCCCAGCCCCAGCCCCGCCACTCCATTCGTGGGCATCGCAAGCCTCTCTCAGCTCTCAGGTAAGCTTGTGTCGAGTCACTGTTACGGCCCGCCATGCCGTCTGGAGCACACTTCACGGCAGGTGTCACTTCATACTCTTACATTTAGTTCCATAGATATTGCTGCATTGTAAATAATTGTTGTATTATAAATCTCTCTGTCCAGGTTCACTGGGCACAAGCAGCTTAACTGGTATTGGCACAGGGCTGGCACTACCTGCAGTGAGCAGCGAGCCCTTTGGCACGAGGAAGATGAGCACATCTGGACTGAACCCAGCTGCCTTCCAGCAGAGTAAGAGGGTGTGCTCTGCCAGTGGTGCACTGGTTGGGAAAACTGTGTACTGCTTTGTGGGCTGTTGTTTATTCTTTACTGTTTGTTCTAAAGGGGTATTTCAGCATGTTGTCCATGGGTTTTCAGTACTGCTATTTTTTGTTTATTATTTTTGAGTATTTTTACATGTGCTCTCATCTCTCGCTGCCTTCTCTTCCCAGCTGACCTTTCTCAGGTGTGGCCTGAGGCCAGTCAGAACTTTAGCAAGGAGATCGATGATGAAGCAAACAGCTACTTCCAGCGCATCTACAACCACCCGCCGCATCCCACCATGTCCGTTGACGAAGTACGTTCAAAAACCCACTATCCCTCTAAATGCTTATGTCCTATGGCTGTTTTTAATATGATATATGTAGAAGTACAATCATATGTGATTTTATGTCGCTTGGGTATTTAATACAATTCTCAGTACTTTCGCTGAAATGAAATATAGCCTTTATTGACCATTTTGTCTTGACTCTGATGCCTGTAGGTTCTTGAGATGCTCCAGCGGTTCAAGGATTCAAGCGTCAAGCGAGAGCGTGAGGTGTTCAACTGCATGCTCAGGAACCTGTTTGAGGAGTACCGCTTCTTCCCACAGTACCCCGATAAGGAGCTGCACATCACTGCCTGTCTGTTTGGCGGCATTATCGAGAAGGGCCTTGTGACCTACATGGCCCTGGGGCTAGCCCTGCGCTACGTCCTTGAGGCCTTGAGGAAGCCTTTTGGCTCCAAAATGTACTATTTTGGTATCGCTGCGCTGGATCGCTTTAAGAACAGGTACACTTAGGCTCATCACTTCCTTATGTTTCTGTTGTGTGCCAATAATAGCCACGCTGTAACAGTGCTGGTGTCTTCGCTCCCTTCGTTTTTAGGCTAAAGGACTATCCTCAGTATTGCCAGCATTTAGCCTCCATTGGCCACTTTATGCAGTTCCCTCATCATCTTCAGGAGGTAAATGTGTTTCTCATGCATGTGCGTTTGTCCTTATCTTTGCCCTTTCTGATTAAGATCATTATGTTTGAAAATCATGAGTGTTTAAAGGGCATGAATTTTCTGGTTGAGTGTTCCAGTTACTGATTTTGTGATTCTGAAAACCAGAGGAAAAGCAAATAGCCTGGTTTTATATAGCACCCCTCCCTCAATGTCCCACAATGCATAGCAGTTAATTTAGCATCTGAAACATCACTGACGGCTGGTTGACGACTGTACACTGGATTTGACAGCCTGACGTCATCTTTTTTTTTTCTTTTAAATCAAAATGTTTAAGACCCTTTTTCTTTGAAAATAGTTTAGTAGTTTTTTTCCAAAATCTGAACCGTCTTGCTTTTGCAGTACCATGTGTTGTCATAGGTTGGTAATATTTAAATTTTTGTTCTGAATAGAAGGAGTCGCCTGCCTTTCTCAAAAGCCTCTGTTGACTAATGGCAGGGTGGCTGCTGATCCCTTTGCACGATGGATTAATCTGCACATTGTGCTCTCTTTATATGCTGTGTGTGCAGTACATCGAGTACGGCCAGCAGACACGAGACCCTCCTGTGAAGATGCCGAGCTCCGTTACCGCTACGACCAGCCTGGCTCTGGTCCAACCGCCCCAGAAACCATCCATGCTGCCAAGCCAATCCAGCTCCATGGTACCAAGCACCTCTGCCATCTCCACCACTGCCTCTGCCACCAAAACCACCACCATTGCCCGTCCGACTTCTTCAGTGATCTTCAAGAAGGATGCACCTGTGAGTATGAGGAGAGAGCAGAGGGGAGAGTGTGTTCTGTGCATCTTACTCTTTCCCTCCAGCTGATTGCGTCGCACGCTCTGTAAATGCACTGCAAATGTTGTCCTATTATTGTCATTTCATCATTATATTGAATCTCTACAAGTAGCTTAAGTTTCTAAATTGCAGAAGGGAATATACTTTAATCGTAAAGTCTCATTGTTGAAATTTACATGGGTCCTGATTGCTTTAAAGAAAGCATGTTTGGGCCAACATGTACCCTTTCCATAACTGTCCTTTTGATGAATTCTTTTAAATGTCATTTTCAGCCTTCCATAAACACTACCAATATTGACACCCTGCTTGTGGCCACTGATCAGATTGAGAGGACAGTGGAACCTCCAGAAAATATCCAGGAGAAAATCGCATTCATCTTCAATAATTTGTCTCAGTCCAACATGATTCAGAAGGTGATTGACAATGATCAATGATTTCTGAAGTCTGCTTTTGATTTGTGTTGCAGTGTGGAGTATTGGTCAGTTATTACATCATAGCTGTATCAATGTTCAGAACGGACCTTTAGTGCTGAGTTTAGATGTATGCTTCTAAAACCCACTTACGGTATATACATACATGTAGCATAATGTGAAATGATTTACTTTTGTGGTCAGAGTGGTAGTATGACAGTGAAATGCTATGATCCGTCAGATGTTTTAAAGCTCTTCCTTGGTTTAAGGTTGAGGAGCTGAAGGAAGCTGTGAAGGAGGAGTTCATGCCTTGGGTGTCCCAGTACCTGGTTATGAAGCGCGTCAGCATCGAGCCCAACTTCCACAGCCTCTACTCCAACTTTTTGGACACACTGAAAAACTCTGAATTTTTCAAAATGGTCCTGAATGAAACTTACAGAAACATCAAGGTGGGATTAGAGGGATCAACATCCACTCAACATTCCCAACATTTACTATATGAAGCAGATTTATATCAGACATCAAAACAATTGTAGCTGAAAATGGTTGTAACTCTGAGGGTTTTAGGTGATTATGATTTACTTATGTGAATAAATGATATGCAAGTTTGTTAGCTATGATGTTTAGTAATAGGGTCAGTTTTTACTAGGTGAATTATCTATGAGTTGGACAAAATATTGAGAACACCAAATGGAAAAACTAAAGTAATTTTATAGTAACAATCACAATTACAAACACAGCTGGACAACATCCAGAAGCCAAAATGTCTTCCAGTCTTAAAGTGCACATTGGTTTCTTTACGGCAGGTTCTTCTCACCTCTGATAAGGCAGCAGCCAACTTCTCTGACCGGTCCCTGTTGAAGAATTTGGGCCATTGGCTTGGGATGATTACTCTAGCTAAAAACAAGCCCATTCTCTATACCGTAAGTAGCCCTGGTCAATGAGAGCAGGAGGCCTAATAGATATGCAGTGTGGTCATTCCTGGACCACTGTATTTATACCTTAAGGCACCTTAGAGCACTTGGTCAGGTTTTTCTCTGGCTCTTTAAGGACCTGGATGTGAAATCCCTTTTGCTGGAAGCCTATGTGAAGGGGCAGCAGGAGCTCCTGTATGTCGTCCCCTTTGTTGCCAAAGTCTTGGAATCCAGCCTCAGGAGCCTCGTAAGTCTTGGGTTTTTGGTCTGTCGTAAATGCTTCACGCGTACTGGAGACCAGCCAGTCTGCTACGCTGGTGACCTTAACTCTTGGAGTGAAAGTCAGAGTTCTTTGTCTTCTCTGTGGATTTATCTGCTGCTGTGTTTGGTTCCTGTGCGTGGAACTTGGTGTGCTCTCTAAACAGCAAATTCAGGTTTGTGTGTCTGTTGCAGATCTTCCGACCCCAGAATCCCTGGACCATGGCCATCATGAATGTATTGGCAGAACTGCACCAGGAACATGACTTGAAGGTGACTCCCTGTCATTGTGCTTTTCTTGGGCGATGGCTCTTCTTTCTGCTTGCTATTACATGCCATTCCTAGTTGAATTTGCATTATCTCCCACCCTTCTCTCCATTTTAGTTGAATTTGAAGTTTGAAATCGAAGTGCTATGCAAGAACCTTTCCCTGGACATTAACGACTTGAAGCCTGGCACTCTGCTCAAGGACCAGCACAAGCTGAGCACCCTGGAGGTACAGCTGTCTGCACCAAAGAAAGAATCCAGGCCAGCAGAGGAAGCGCAGCCAGTCAGCACCAAAGGTCAGCCCAGCAATTTCGGTTTGTCCCACTTTTTACCGTCTGGGATCTCACTCTTACAAGCTCCTAAAAGCTTAGGTTTGATTCTGTTCCTGCCATTTGCTTGTGTTTTGTGTTACTTTGCATAGGTCAGTTCACCTCCTTCCTGATTAAACTTCAACAGGACTTTCGCTCAGTGCAGTATAAACATGCATATTTGTCTCTTATAGCAGCCTCTATCCATGATACCTCTTGTGTTGTATTAGCAGTCCTGATCATTGCCTTGACTATAGATCAGTCCGGTGGCTTCAATGTTCTTTGCCGAGTGTCGTCTTCTGGATTGTAGCTGACCACAGGCTTAGGTGCCTTTCCTTTTGCAGTTGCAGCCCCCCCGGCGCCGCCGAGCAGCGGGACACCCAGCACGGCCACGGGCCCCCCGACCGCCCTCTTCAGTTACCATGACATTAACGTGTACTCCTTGGCAGGACTGGCCCCCCACGTCACTGTCAGCCACACGGTGAGTGCTGCCTGCTCGGACGTCCATGGTGTCGTTTTCTGTGTACTGGGCTGTGTCTTCCAGAGGTTCCAGATTTAATCTGATGATTCATAGAGTAATCATCTACACGTACTACAATGTAACATAATTAGGCTATCTTGAGGCAGGAAGCAACCAACCATTACAGGATTCACACACCGTCAGTTTAGGCACTGCAGTTCACTTAAGCTTTATGTATTTGGGCAGTGGAGGAAAACCAGAGGATCCACTGAAAAGACACATGCACACAGGCTGAACATGCAGACTCCAGACGCAAAGGGGTTAGGGTGTGCGGCAATTGCGCTACTCATAGCGGCAGGCTCGTGCAGCGTTAATATCGACATGCCATTTCATGCACATGCAGTTGTCACGTCGCCAGGACCACAATAGTCTGCTGGTTTCAAGCTATTCAAGCTAAAAGATTTTTACTCTGTCACTGAAAACACAAGCTATGCAGTTTTAGTGATGGTTCTTTCTCAGAATTATCTAACATATGTTAAAAAATTGTATGTGGTCTCTGAGACAATTCTAATCATTCTAGTCCTGGCTGTTGCATTCACTCATACCAATGGAATCCTAGATCCCTAGATCATGTGCCGCATTTGTGAAAAGCGAAACAAAAATGAGTGAAGCTGAGAAAAACGAACTGGCAACGGAAAGACTTTAGTCTTCTGCTTTATCGAAATATTTTGAATTCCATAGAGATTAAATTGAACAAAAGCCAGTGATTTGTCGGCACTGTTTTGTGTCTGTTGATATAACTCACAACCAACTTATTTCAGATGGTTGGAAGATGAGTTCTGTTTGCCTATGTAGTTAATTTTGAACTCATCTTAAAAAATTTTTTATATCGCAATAAACCTTCCCCATATTGTTCACAACTAAAACAGTAATAAAATAACAATGATAATGTTATTAAAATATTTTACGGTTATGTACCATATTATATATGACAATGCAGCCAAGCTAATCTTCGTTTTAGCAGTGATTAGTCAGTGTGATGACAAACACACACCAGCCTTCTCGTCGAGCCTCAATGGCACTAACTTTGCATTATTGGGTAAGACTGTCAAAACTTAATGTCTTAAGATCTATTCGACTTTCCTTTTACCCTTATGGTGAGGTGCTTCCACACAACTGACGCTTGCTGCCGGTATTTGTACCCTCATCTGCTATGTGCCGTCTTTCTTATGCCTAATTGTCCACAAATCGATAAAACGGTTTAGCATTGTGCTTTACCGATTCCTCCATCAAAGCCTTAGTGGGGATACCCCCGCAGACCCTGCAGTCTGATTGGCCACTTACCCCCACCCCCCCGCAGATTCCCCTTCTGCAGGCCCACCCCCAGCTGAAGCAGTGCGTGCGGCAGGCCATCGAACGTGCCGTTCAGGAGCTCGTACACCCTGTAGTGGACCGCTCTATCAAGATCGCCATGACAACCTGCGAGCAGATAGTCAGGAAGGACTTCGCCCTGGACCCGGAGGAATCACGCATGCGGATGGCAGCGCATCACATGATGCGCAACCTGACGGCCGGCATGGCCATGATCACGTGCAGGGAGCCGCTGCTCGTCAGCATCGCCGCCAACCTGAAGAGTGGCTTCACGGCGGCGCTCAGGGTCTGTCTCGGTCACTAACTGATGTGTGCGAGGTTTTCTGTTTGATTTGCGGCCATCCTGATTCAAGTTTTCCATCAGGCTCCCACTCCCCAGCAGAGAGAGATGATGGAGGAGGCCGTGGCCAAGATCGCACAGGATAACTGCGAGCTGGCGTGTTGCTTCATCCAGAAGACGGCCGTGGAGAAGGCTGGCCCGGAGATGGACAAGAGGCTAGCTACCGTGAGTATCAGCAGGAATGCCCCAGCCTGCCGGCCCTATCCCGATCTCGCCTCACTCTCTGCTCCCCCGTAGGAGTTCGAGCTGAGGAAGCACGCCCGGCAGGAGGGCCGGCGATACTGTGACCCGGGCGTCCTGACCTACCAGGCCGAGCGCATGCCGGAGCAGATCCGGCTGAAGGTGAGTCATCGCATGGTGGCAGCCCCGGCACTGGCAGATTCAGCTGTGGTCACGTTCCACGTACCGCTCTGCTTTTGCCTCTTAGGTCGGAGGAGTGGACCCCAAACAGCTCGCCGTCTACGAGGAGTTTGCCCGCAATGTCCCTGGATTTCTGCCAAGCAATGACCTTTCCCAGCCCACTGGCTTCCTTGCTCAGCCCATGAAGGTATAGAGCCACTCCTTCACATTGAAGGTTGTTAAGTGTGTGTGTGTGTGTGTGTGTGTGTGTGTGTGTGGTTTATATTCCCACAAAGTGATTAGTTGCGGGGACCTCAAGGGGAAACTGAATTTTATAATAATCTGTGACTACAATCAAAAAACTTAAGAATACTAAAAGCCTTATTTTTATGTATTTTATATTTTTTAGGTCAAGGTTGAGCCTGGGTAGGGATTAAGGTTGTCATTGGTGGGATTAGGGTTTTCTTTAATAGAAATGAATAGACAGTCCCCACAAAGATAAGAGTACAAACGTGTGTGTGTGTGTGTGTGTGTGTGTGTGTGTGTGTGTGTGTGTGTGTGGGGGGGGGGGGGGTCTTGCAGCCATGTCATCATCTTACCATTGCTTTTGAGCTCACTCACTCACTCCCTGCCTCCCTTTTTCTCACCTGTAGCAGCAGGTGTGGCCAACAGACGACATGGCTCAGATCTATGACAAGTGCCTGGCTGATCTAGAGCAGCATCTGCACGCCATATCCCCAGCGCTGGCCGTGAACCCGCTGACGCAGGCGCTGCGGAGCCTCACGGAGTCCGTGGCGCTCACCCGCAACTCTCGCGACAGCGTGGCGGCACTGGCCCTGCTGCAGAAGGTCTGAAACAGCACTGCGATGGAGTTTTAACAGTGAAAGGATCAGAGATGAATTAGCTGTTCATGGCAGAGATATCTGTCGCTTTTTCTCCTCTCCCCTGTTTTGGTTCATCCTTCATCCTGCTTCTCGCACCTCCATCTTCACCCTCTCAGGCAGTGGAGGGGCTGCTGGATGCCACCAGTAGTGCGGACCCAGACCTCCTGCTTCGCTACAGAGAGTGCCACCTGCTGGTGCTGAAGGCCCTGCAGGATGGGCGTGCCTACGGCTCACAGTGGTGCAACAAGCAAGTCACCAGGTCGGTACATACAAGTCCGTCGTGTTGGTTTGGAGCCACAGGCAGCTTTGGCTGCAGAGATGCAGCGTTTTTAGGGCCCACGCACACCTTTATCGTAACTAATGTGGCAGATTCGTATGCTGGGAGAGTAAACTGCCTGGATATAGCTGTGTGTCTGGGTGTCACCTCTTCAGGTACCTCATGGAGTGCAGAGATGAGTACAAGTATAATGTGGAGGCAGTGGAGCTTCTGATCAGAAACAACCTGGTCAACATGCAACAGTATGACCTACACCTTGCCCAGGTATTGACCACACTCTTATCTTGGCCCTTATCTGGTTCTAGTTCTACTTGTTGAGGGGCTAAATAGGGTTTGCCATTTTGAATGGTTTCCTCGAGGATACAGACTTCTAATTCCCAATCTCAGCTCTTGCTGAAAAAAAAAACGTATTAGATTGACCGTTGTTGATTGTAACTGCTGGTTTTCCTCTGCCCCTTCAACCTACAGTCAATGGAGAATGGTCTGCACTACATGGCCGTGGCCTTTGCCATGCAACTGGTGAAGCTGCTGCTGGTGGATGAGTGCAGTGTGACCCAAGTCACCGAGGCAGACCTCTTCCACACCATCGAGGCGCTTATGCGCACCAGCGCCCACTCCAGAGCCAATGCACCTGAGGGGTGGGTTGTCACCAAATCTAAAGGCCGCATCCCTCCACCTCAGTGGTGTCGTCGTCATTAATCCATGTACTCCCACTGTAATGACGTCTAGAATGCTGTCCTGGTGTGGGTGTCACTTGATGCTTTATTCAGGGGTCTCACAGTAAACTAGAAGTCGTTTGCATCAAGTTAAAACTCTGAATGTTGACAGATCTGATTATACAGTGTTAAAATCTCCACGCTGAATGTCATACTTTGACGTTCTCGCAGGCTCCCCCAGCTGATGGATGTGGTCCGCTCGAACTATGAAGCCATGATGGACCGCTCCCATGGCGGGCCCAACTTCATGATGCACTCGGGGATTTCCCAGGCCTCAAAGTATGACGACCCCCCTGGCCTCAGGGAGAAGGCAGAGTACCTTCTGAGGGAGTGGGTCAGCCTGTACCACTCCTCCGCTGCAGGACGCGACAGCACCAAGGCTTTCTCTGCCTTCGTCGGACAGGTACCCCTGTGTCCCACGTCTAGCTGTACTCCTGATCTGGTTCTGGCAGTCACGTGACCTACCAGTGTTCTCAGAATGAACGCTGGACGTGAGCTTCTGTTTTAGATATGGCACTGACCTCTGTGTGGCAACATCTTGGGCACTATGACTCTCACCACTCATGTAAAACAGCAGGATTCTAAAAGGTTCTGTATGACACCTGTATTTTCCCAGCTTTTGTTCACTAGAACGATTTATAAGCCTCTCATGGTGTCTCATCTGCAAAGGTAGGGCTACAGATTTTCTTCACTATGAGTGACGGGGCACATGTTCCTCTGTAGATGTCTGTTCAGTCTGTCATGACCTGTAGCATGAAGGAATGTTGTTGGACTAAGTACAGGAAACTTGGAATCGAAAGCAGTTGTGCAGTTCTGTGCACCTACTAAATACACTTGTTCCATGTGCTTCATCGAGAGTGTAGGTAGAGCAGGTCCATCCACCCATTTTGCGTTGTCCTAAGATTCCCCAGTTGATACTTTCTTGCCACCCATGCTCACTTGGTCCAGATGCACCAGCAGGGGATCCTGAAGACCGACGACCTGATCACACGTTTCTTCCGGCTCTGCACGGAGATGTGCGTGGAGATCAGCTACCGCACCCACACCGAGCAGCAGCACACGCCAGCCGCTGGTGCCACCATCATCCGTGCCAAGTGCTACCACAACTTGGACGCCTTTGTGCGGCTTATCGCCCTGCTGGTGAAGCACTCTGGGGAGGCAGCCAACACCGTCACGAAGATCAATCTGCTCAACAAGGTAGGCCAGTGGAAGTGGAGGGTGTGAGTCTGAATCATGGTTTTGTGCCCCCACGCCCATTTTGTTTTTGAAAATTGCTGCCCTCTTGTGGCCAGTATGTCATTCCATATATTACAATTGTCTGTGTTTGTTTAAAAGGCATAATATTAAAATATAAAGCAACTGAATATTGTATTGAGCGGCTCTGGAATATCATTTAGAAGCCAATAGAAGAATAAAGTATTTAAGAAACTGTGTGGGAGCAAAGTAATTTGTAGCTAGATAATAGCCAAGTGTCATTGTTAGCATCGTACCCTGAATCTATGCCCTGTCATGTACACGTAGGTCCTGGGCATCGTGGTCGGCGTCCTCATCCAGGACCATGACGTTCGCCACACTGAGTTCCAGCAGTTGCCCTATCACCGTATCTTCATCATGCTGCTTTTGGAGCTGAATGCCCCTGAGCACGTGTTGGAAACGATCAACTTCCAGACCCTCACTGCCTTCTGGTAAAAAGCCCTCTGGGACGTTTGCTTTGTGCAAACCCATCCTTCCCCTAAAGTGGTGTTTCCCAACCCAGTCTGGAGGGACCCCCGGACAGTCCCAGTTAACCCACATTTTTGCTTCCTGCCACACAGTCCACATTTTTGCTCCCTTCCAGCTCCTGATAAACATGGAGAGCCTGGGGGGTCCCCAAGGACCAGATTGGGAAACACTGCCCTAAAGCACACTGCATTACCCATGATGTTATCAGTGCTTCTTGTAGATGCATTGTAAGATGTGAAAATTTGAATATTCATAATGCTGGCAAAATCATATGGAACCCAGCTGTAAGAAACATAAGCTTGTAGCACTGGGGTAGAACTCTTTCTGTGAAAGGTCTCCTTTCTCCTTGTCTGCAGCAACACATTTCACATCCTGCGGCCCTCCAAGGCCCCAGGCTTTGTCTATGCTTGGCTGGAGCTCATCTCTCATCGCATCTTCATCGCTCGGATGCTGGCACACACGCCACAGCAGAAGGTAAGATGACTGGGTGACCTCTCCCATTACTAATGACGCTCACTGGCAGGAAATGTTAAACTCCCCCCCCCCCTCCCTCCAGTTTGATTTAACCAGTTCTATTCACTCTGATCAGGGTTGGCCAATGTACGCCCAGCTTCTGATTGACCTGTTCAAGTACATCGCCCCCTTCCTGAGGAATGTGGAACTCAGCAAGCCTATGCAAATTCTCTACAAGGTACAGCATCTGCATTTAGTCTTCTGGCTATTGTAGGCTCACAGTATTGTTTTGTTCTTCTGATATTGTGCCTGCAGCTGTCATTGTCCTTCATTTGTATGAGAATACAGTGCTTTTTAAAGCATAACATTGTGAAGGAACAGCCTGCCCCTGCCACCCACCCACATGCGTCGGTGCTGTGCGAATTGGCAGGATAATGCAATGCAGCGTTCATGTGAACTTATGGAACTTATAAAACTATATGGACTCTAATGTGATTGTAAATAGTTTCTTGCTACCTGGTCGCCCAGAGGAGGATGGGGTCCCCCTCCGAGTTTAGGTTCTTCTCAAGGTTTCTTCCTGCCAGAGGGAGTTTTTCCTTGCCACTGTCGCCACAGGCTTGCTTGGTGGGGATCTGGCCGGGTTAATGTAAAGTGCTTTGTGACAATGACTGTTGTTAAAAGCGCCATATAAATAAAATTGAATTGAATTGAATGTTCGATCGCTCCAGGGTACTCTGCGGGTCCTCCTGGTCCTGCTTCATGACTTCCCAGAATTCCTGTGTGACTACCACTATGGCTTCTGTGATGTCATTCCTCCGAACTGCATCCAGCTGCGTAACCTGATCCTCAGTGCCTTCCCCCGGAATATGAGGCTCCCTGACCCCTTCACCCCCAACTTGAAGGTAAGAGTGCCTGCTTTTATCAGTGTCCTTTAACTACCAGTCTATAGCACCTTCAGTATTTAGTTACCACCTCCCCAATACTCGTTATTAGTATGTTGGCTAAGATTTGCATTTAGGTCAGTATTCAAACTAATAACTACATGTCGTTGTTTTCCTGTTACTGACTAGGTGGACATGCTCAGTGAAATCAATGTAGCTCCTCGTATCCTCACTAACTTTACTGGAGTGATGCCTACTCAGTTTAAAAAAGACCTGGACTCCTACCTGAAAACTCGCTCCCCTGTCACGTTTCTGTCCGAGCTACGCAGCAACCTGCAGGTAGGGGGCACCAGTCTGGGTCCCTGGAAACATTTGCAGCTCAGCGACACATCTTTAGACCAGGTTAACAATTTTATGTCTTTGAACAGTTTTGATGTCAGTGTTGTGCATGTGTGTCTGTGTCTAATTGTAGTTAGTAGACTGTAAAAATTAGTATTCTTAATGAATCTTTGGGACTCATGGTGTGTTCACCTATCCCTGGTGTGTGCATGTGCATGCTTGCATGTGCATGGTGTCCCTAGCTTTGCCCTGTAATGTTAAGCCTGTGCACAAAGATGGTATTCTACTGTATTTCTTAGACAGTGCTCCTGTATCTTACATGGTCAGTTGGTTCCACCCTCCACCATGATACCCCAGAATCTCGTTTGTACAAGACCCCTATTTTAAAAAAAAAAATAAATGCCTATTTACTTAGCATACATACCTATTCCCAAGCTGTCATATACGTTAAACTTTGAACAGACAGCCTGCTGATACATACACTGCTCAACCAATGCTTACGCAGCTTTCGTGCCACATTGAAATTGTGCATTTTGGTTAGTATTAAAGCGGTTCTTTCAAATATTTTTTCCCACAATCATGTAAACCCCAAAACTGTGTAAGATGCAGGCTGCCTGTATAGTGGAATAACATTTAGGGAGCTTGGCTGTGCTTTGGATTAACAGCTTTTTCCAAGGAGACATTACCTAGAGTTGTGTTCTGGTTTTAGGTGTCAAATGAGCCAGGGAATCGGTACAATTTCCAGCTGATTAATGCCCTAGTGCTGTATGTGGGGACTCAGGCCATTAGCCACATCCACAGCAAGGGCAGCAGCCCCTCCATGAGCACCATCACACACTCGGCCCACATGGACATCTACCAGAATCTGGCCGTGGACTTGGACACCGAGGGTGAGCTGCTGGGTGGCACTGCTGCTTTTTGATCCTGCGCCTGTCAAGAAGTTCACCCTCTTCTAATTCCCCCCCCTCTCACCAGGACGGTACCTGTTCCTCAATGCCGTCGCCAATCAGCTGCGCTACCCTAACAGCCACACACACTACTTCAGCTGTACCATGCTGTACCTCTTTGCTGAAGCCAACACTGAGGCCATCCAGGAGCAGATAACAAGGTTTGGGCTTTGACTGTCCTTTAAAATAACTTCTCACAGGTGATGTATCTGTCTGTGTGTGTAAGTGGTGTGATTCACACACGTCGAACGATAGATGTTTTAGATGGATCGGTATAATCTGCCCTCTGCCCCAGGGTCTTGCTGGAGAGGCTGATCGTGAACCGGCCACACCCCTGGGGTCTACTCATCACCTTCATCGAGCTCATCAAGAATCCTGCCTTCAAATTCTGGAGCCATAACTTTGTGCACTGTGCACCAGAGATAGAGAAGTAATTAATCATTGGGGCGAGGGAGAGGGTGGGCTTTGAGGTTTTCTCATTTGATATGGCATGGATAGAAATACTACAAATTGTCTTAATTAGGCCATTACAGCTTAAAGTAGGTTGGGATTCAATTAACTATTCCCTCAGAAATCTCATTTTGGCACCCATAACCGAAACGATCTTGCCACCATTTCAATGAAAATTTGCTTGCACATCTCCTAGTAGAAAGAATGGGGTTTGCAGAACTTTCATTGGATAGAGGTGAATGAAACCCTAAACGATGGCTGGTACTGCTTGTGCACTGAATGATGCTCCGCTTTCAGCAAGACACGTTGGTTATGCTCATTGAGACTGCAGAATGCTGTACCGAGTGCCTCAGTACTCTCATGGTTTACATCCTCATAGCGTCATGCATCACTGTGCCTTCTGCTGACAGCACATAGTTACAGATTTTTCATGCAAAGATTTTTTTTTCTTTGCTTGAATGCAGTAGCAACAGAAAACCTTAATTTGAAATTTCACGTGCCAGGTGATGCATGTTAGAAATGTTTAGAAACGTCAATATCATTAATATAACCTTTTGTTACCACTTTGTCACAAACAGGCTGTTCCAGTCCGTGGCCCAGTGCTGCATGGGTCAGAAGCAGGTGATTGAGGGCACTGGTGCCGGTTAGTGGGGCTGCATTGTTGGAGTCCTCACCTGGGTCTGTCTCCCTCCGTCACGCCAACAGCACCAAGATGAACAGACGTGGTGGGCGCAAGTCACACCATTGCCTATTAGAGACTCCTGTAACTGTGATGGAGGTTAGGGACAGCACTTGTAGAACAAGCGAGTGCTGTGAACGTTTGCAAATAAATAAATTGAGATGATAGGGCCTCCTGGACAATGTGGAGCTGAAGAGATTAAGCCAGGCTAAGCGTTTCAAGATGAAGTTGCTGTGCTCACAGCAATAGACAGACCCGCTCACCTTGAAAATCTTTTTGTCTGTTCTTCCCTTGTTTCCAAAATTAGTTTTGTTAAAAAGCATTTAGGAGAATCAGCTGTTTATGACCTCGTCAGTGGGCCGGGGAGGATGCAGAGTATAAGCGGTCTGCTGTGTTATATGTCCTGGGAAATTATCTGTGTGTGAGGGGTCAGAAGACTCATTAAGGATGTTAAAGGGTATTACACTCTGTTTATGGGTTTCCCTGGATGCCTGTAAATTGTGACATAAGAATATTTGAGATTGTATAAAGACCATTAAAAGTATGGTGGACCGATAGAAGCCTTTTTGTAATGATTTTGAATGTTTTGTAAAATCATTTGGTCCATGTGTTATTTTGCGGTATTTCATAGTTTTGCCTGTAGTTCTTTTCACTGGATTCCTATATGTATGCATATTATAGTTAATGCATTAAAAATCTTTGCCTGCATTTTACTCTTGCACATACTATGCTGTTTTTGCATCCTTGTTTCATTACTTTTTAAATCAAGCGTAATGTTATATATGTACCTTTTTCAATATTAGAGCGAACACTTTGCCTATGGTGTATTGGAGAATGTATTCCACTCTACGGGGTGAAACTTGGGAAAAGGTTCACGAGGATCTGATAGTGAATGAAGCCGGTGGAGGGCCTCTGTTTTCAATTTAATATTACTTATGGGAGACGGATTTTCAAAATTAATGTCTCGCTTAAATTTATCTACGTAATTAGCCACGCAAACCTGTTTAAAACTAGGGTAAGTCTCGCTGAGAACGCACTTTTTCGTGTGCCGTGGCGGTGTGTCAATTGGAGACGCCCCCTTAACGCAAGTAGTAGTTCATTGGGTCGCTCTTGAATATTTGGGTTAATGCGATAGAAAACAGGAAGTATTGTTTAAAGAGTGAGAATGCGGGGCTCTCGTTGGGTGTCTCTGTAGGAGGGAGTTTTAAACTACCAGCACGTTTGCACGGTTTTGTTGTAACTACGAAACAAAAAGCGGTCACAAAATTGTTGCTTGGTATCGCAATTTTGGACACGCACAGCGGATTCGTGTGTTGACACCGTAACCGAAACATTTTAATTTACTACGTATCGCAACATCCGATTAATTTCGTAAATTGCAGATTATGTAACCCTTAGATAATTTGTTGTGTTCAGTCAATTAATAGATTTAGTCATACTGATTGTTCTCAAATCGCTATGATACAACTTCAATTTGTAGAACAAAGTTCGACGAAAGCAACGCTTACCATCCTGCTTTGCTGCCAGAATTAACTCGGTATTTTCTACGCTGCTCAGTGACATCTAATGTTACCCTACAACTACTATTACTGAAACTATACAGTAATATTTATAGAATAAACTTTACTTTGATGTGTTGTTACTACAGAATTTCTGAAATAGGCTACTTTGATCGTGATATTTCATGATGGGTTCACTATTTTACGAATCGTCCGTCGGGTTTCTTTTTGCAGACGGTCCCTGAGGTTTAAATCCATCCCAGCATGCACTGCACATCTAACGGCTTTATACTGTAGGACTTCATTGCCGGTAGCTGGGAATCAAACGGATTCCGGATCCGTGAGCTGAACTTGGGCCGAACCTGCTCGAGACTGACGAACCGCGCGTGGCCCACAGCCGCGAGACGCAGCTGGGCGCGTGTCACGGAGATCTGGCGTGACGACGGAAGGGTGTAAGAAGCAGCGCTCCGCAGTGACCAGCGACAACCCGAGCATTCAGAACCGGACAGTAACCAGATGGATTTGGAGCTGAGCAGAACTGAGCTGGATGCCATGGCTGAGTCACTACAGTGTCAGACGCCGAGCCGGCATGAAAAGAGTCTCGGATTACTCACGACTAAATTTGTTAATTTACTACAGGAGGCTAAGGACGGAGTGCTAGACCTCAAAGTAGTAAGCATGTTTTGCTCTTTGCGAGTAATTGATAGGGATATAAATGTTACATTTTAAATCTGCTGCCAAACATAGTTTTGTCCTGCCAAATAAGCATACTGATTTTTTTACTCGAGGCTTCATGCTTAGAGTGCTAAACAACCAGGCTATTCAGGAGTTAATATGTACCCCTCCTCGGAATGGACTCTTGACTTTGGATGTTCTCATCCCAAATTCGTTTCCTGATCTAATTACATCTAAACTAATTTTCTGGAATACTTAGCTGGTTGTTTTGCTTTGGCTATGCTGGTAGAGAATGTCCCTTGTGGCTGGAATAATAAGTGTTTCCTGATTGTTATTATGCAGCAAGATTAGACAGAACAATCACTGGTACACATTTAGCCCATGTTCACAATAATGACAAGTAATTAAAAGAAAATGTAATCTTAATATTGATTACTACCGAAAATTTCCGAACTGTAAAAGTATAATGTGTAAGTTTGGTTAGCAGATATGAGTAACGCAGGTGTTTTTCAGTAATGTTTATATGCACTTTAATTGGAGTCCAGGAGTAAATGCAGTTTAATACCGCAAAATACGTTTTGACTGAGGCGTCTCTACCTTGGTGCACGTTTCTTGTTTATCAAAAACGACGTTAAACCTTGCACATTTGTTATAGAACGCAACATGTGCTGTCGTCAGAGATGTAACCCACCACTTATAGATCCACATGCGGGGTCGATCGACATTCATTTTCCTTTATATAACGGAGATCAGGTGTTTGTGCATTATGGTTCCTCTCCGCGCCTGAGCCGTGCACGCGGGCCGCGTGCGGTGAGTTGATCGCGAGCTTCTCAACGGCGCCTCTCCCGCTGTGTCGCCATGGAAACTGAAACTTCTTCCAGGACGGGGAAGGGGAATGCAGCTCGGTCCGTAGGCTTGTTGCCAGTGTGAGTGACGCCGATGTGGGTGGTTGGCCGGTGTTTTCCCAGTGGGGGAAAAAAACAATGATCCAGAGGTGTATGACCTAACTGCATGCACTGTACTGCTGGGATTGTTCACAATAGTAAAAATAACAGCACATGTTTAAATTAAAAATACGGATCCAGCTGGGGTATCTGTACATAAAGCGAACTATTCGTTTGTCTTTAAAGAAGTAAACAGTGATGAGACAATGGTGCAGTGGTATTACATGGGGTATTATTGGGCCAAGTGTCCTAATTACCGGGAGTCACCTAATTGCCCTAGCTGGGTTGTTTTGTTAGTATTATATTCTCACACTCAAGTGCTGTATCATATTTTCAAACACTAGTTCATCATGTGTCTTATTTTACTTGCAGAATTATGTTGTTCTGTTCAAGTGACCACTTTCAACTTTATTGTGGCCGATTTATGTACACATTAACATAACAGAATGTGTTGCGATGCTGCGCCTGTGGGAATCTCACACGGACAGGGAATGGTGGA
This sequence comes from Mormyrus lacerda, assembly GCA_015163995.2. Lineage (NCBI taxonomy): Eukaryota > Metazoa > Chordata > Actinopteri > Osteoglossiformes > Mormyridae > Mormyrus > Mormyrus lacerda. Next base: position 20,180,304 of record JAABNX020000008.1, on the reverse strand, counting down.
GTAATTCGCCCTGGTGCGATGAATGCTAACGGCCTGTTTATGTTTTTATTTTTTTTCCTCTTACTTTCCTATTTAATGCTGAAAATGTATACTGCAGAGGCAGATAGATTACCCAGTAATCTGGGGTGATTCGCAAAAATGCTGGATAATCAGATTATTTTTATAGTTGCTTACTTTAGCATTTCAGTGCAGCAATCAGGTGTTAAGTAGGGAAATAAACGTTGTAGGAACATCTTGGGGTAAAATTTAACCAAGACTAGTTAAATTTCAGTTTATAAGCATTAAAATACAATTTAAAAGCAAGCATATTAGTGCCTGTCATTAGTATTTAAATTTTGAAATGCTGACTTTGAGCTATGGTTTGTTTTGTGACATTCCTTGAATATATTGAGTTTTAAAATATAAACATCTGTTTCAGTTGCGGAGAGCGAATGCAGGCACTAAATGTTTGAGGTTGGTTCTTAATTTCATAGACCTTATGATGCTCGCTTTACAAATGGTGTGTTGCTTCCAAAATAGGGTGGAATTAATAAATTGCTGTGTGGCTTAAATGCAGTTTCATAGATAGGTGGGACTTGTATGTCACTATGTTCTTGCCCTATGTCTTGAAGTGTAAGTCAGTTGGGCCCAGATTTCATGGAATAGATAAGATTTCAGGTGGCTGATCATTGATTGTAAAACAAGTGTAACAACATCAACCGTTGGGTGACAGAATCATGTAGGGCTAGAGAAGGGAGGTAGCAGCGTACGTGGATATTTATGCAGTGACATAATCTACGTATGAATAAACTGAATATCATTCACCAAACTGTCCTCCAGGCAGGTACCTCCTGCTTCCTGCCCTCTTCTCTTTAATACTGGTTTCCTTCCAGAGTTCAAAGACGTGTAGTCAGGCTAATTTGCGTCTCTAAATTGCCTATAGACTTTGATTTCATTCAGATTGTGAGGAATCAGCTGAGATGGTCTTGGATAGTTATAAAGATGCCACTTTGTGGGATGACTGCCCTGTTTTAGGAGACTGACAATTGAATTTCATTACTTTGTTACATAAATGAGATTATAAACTCTAAATAGTTTGAAATATACATATTTGTAGAAATAAGTGACGTTTTCTGTACCTGGAGAGGGAGAGGTCACGGCTGGCATAGGTGGAGCATCTCATTTAATTGTAGGTGAAAATATGCATCTCATCCTGCACAGGCAGCTGACACACTTGCAGTCAGACAGAAGAGGCGCATCTATGACATCACCAACGTTCTGGAAGGGATTGGTTTGATTGAGAAAAAGTCCAAGAACAGCATCCAATGGAAGTAAGTGCCGGGGGTGCTCTGATCTATAGTTCAATCCAGCCGCACATGTATGCACAAATGTGCATGCATATGTTCACTTATTGCATGCATTTCTGTATGTGCAAGTTTACAAGTAATAGATTCAAATACAACAATCTCGGTAGCTGGCCGTGTAGGTGCTGGTGGGGCAATTCTCACTTCTGAGCTCTTTAACACCCCCACCCTCTGCTCTGCTCCGGTCCGTTCGCAGGGGTGTGGGGCCAGGCTGTAACACACGGGAAATCGCAGACAAGCTGATCGACCTGAAGGGGGAGCTGGAGGACCTGGATCGACGGGAGCATGAGCTGGACCAGCAGAGGGTCTGGGTGCAGCAGAGCATTAAAAATGTGACGGACGACACGCAGAACAGTCGATATCCTTTACGGAGCCGGCCCATAATGCCCCTGTGCCTTGGAAGGAGACTGTAAGAGAATGGCACTGATGTGATTGGTGCAGATAGATGTGACGCCAGCCATTCATGTACATAATGGCTGTGTTCGTGCTTGGCCCTTAACACAGGCTAACTTTGGCTTACGTTACCCACGATGACATCTGCAGCTGCTTCAAAGGTAAGCCAGTTAATTCTACTCTCATGCACGCTCTGTGCTAAGCGCTAACCATTTTACCTTCTGCTCTGTGCGTCTCCCTCACTCTCTTACGCTATTGTCACCGTGTCCCCCTCCCTCATCCTGTTTCCCCCCAGGTGACACCCTCCTGGCCATTCGCGCTCCCTCAGGCACGCAGCTGGAGGTGCCCATCCCCGAGACCGTAGGTTTAGTTCCTGGTTCATTCCCCCTTCACCCTCGTTTAATCCTCCCTTCCCTTTCCAACGTTTACCTCACAGCTTCCTCAATCCGCTCTCTTCCCCACAGGTATCAAACAGGCAGAAAAAATATCAGATTCACCTGAAGAGTGCACTGAGCCCCATTGAGGTCCTGCTGGTCAATAAGGACCTGCCTGGCTCCACGCCGATGGCGCTGCCTGTCCCGCCGCCTGAGGACATGCTCCAGGGGTCGGCGGCCCCTCCTGCCGACACCCCTAAGCAGACGCCTCCGTCAACTGGGCCCAGCGCCCAGCAGACTCCAGATGGCACCCGCAGACGGCGTTCCACAGTCTCTCCTGCCTCCACCCCAGGCGTTGGTGCCTCTGAGCCTGCCTCAGGTGGGGACCTTGTCCTGGACCTCCTTTGTATCGCTTTGTATTGTATCTGACTGGACGCACAGTCCGCGACCTTCGCTTTTTATTGCACTCTGGCTGCAGGCAGTTTCCACAAATGTCGGATGTTGCTTTAGACTAAAGTTTCAGTAATACATGATGTATACATATGAAAAGCAGCTGCTTTGCTTTCTCCGTTGGGTTTTGTTTTCTTTAATTTAATTTATCTTCTAGCAAAGTTATTCTTCACTGTTCATCCCTTTTTCTATTTTTTTTCCTCACCGTTTTTTTTATCAGTGGCATCGAGTTGCACCAATGCCGTTACACGTGTCTCAACCACCAAAGATGCACCCGCCCCTTCCAAAACATCATTGGACGTCCAGCCGCTCCAGTCTTCCACCTCATTAGACCAGAGCTCCTCGGTCCCGCCCTCTGCGGCAGTCTTTGAAACTGTCAAGGCTGATGTCCCGGACTGTGAGTTAGCCTTAGATTGTTTTTCAAAATGTCATTAATTCGACTCGGGTTTTATTGAGTGCCTTATGGTGCAGTCCAGAGGAAGCCGGATCGTTTTGGATTTGAATGAATGAGCTATTAACCTCTATATTTACTTTTTTCTAGTGATGGAGTTTCCTAAGGAATTCTCAGAGATGTTTGACCCCACAAAAGGTAATCACCGCTGATGTAGTTAAAATGTGAGCGGCTTTGATTCTGCCCGTGAGAGTAAATGCAGATGATATGTTATTTATCCTGTTCTTTCTTCCATTTATATCTTTGTCTTTCCCTGCGTCCCTCTTTGGCTTAAGAAATCATGAGTGCCGATCTCCTGGAGGAGCTCATGTCTTCAGAAGGTTGGTATGGCCAGTCGTCTTCTCAGTGGTTCAGCCTGAGGGCCCAGTCGTGTTTGTGATGGCAGCTGAGGATGTGGGCTGCTACATTGTCGTGGCAGACTGTCCTTATGGTCGCTTGCTTAGATCGTTAACCTTGTAGACCTAAGTAGCAGTTGTTAAAGGACTGTTTTAGAGAAACCCATAGCCTAATTTTTGCAGTCTCAGCCTAAGGTTTGAAGTGAGTGCTCTCAGGCTCATATGATGTGACTCTCTGTTCCGTACCCCTGCAGTTTTCTCCCCCCTGCTGCGACTCTCCCCTCCGCCAGGCGACCATGACTACATATACAACCTGGATGAGAGCGAAGGCCTCTGTGACCTTTTTGACATTCCCATCCTAAACCTTTGACCCCTGAAATCTGTTGTGAAGGACTTGTAAATAGGCATTTGACTAAAAGTAAAACACAAAAGGAATATTTTTTACATTTTCGAAGAAGGGCACAGCAAGGAAAATGCATCTATTTTTGGATTATAGTTGTACTATAAACTGACAAAGAATAGTTTTGTGTGCTTGTCATTCTCTACTTTTTTGTTTTTTCTCCCCTGCTTTTTGTACCATTCTCTGAAGAAGAGGAGGACCTTGTGACTCTGCTAGTAGGAACACAGGAGTGAGATCTTCACCGCGGTGTTTTAAAGACAATGAACAAGCGAAATGGCCGTAATATAGCCATGTGCTGTTCGAGAGCCCAGAGCGACGCAGAAACATGCTGCGTATGTTACGGGAGTCGACAGCAAAGGTCTCGAAGAGCTACCTGTCATGCGGAAGGCGAACTGTCCGTACCTGCAGTCCTGCTTTTGTGTTACCGTGGGGGGGCAGTTGGAGTCAAGTTTATTTTTGATAGCAAGGAGACACCAGCAGCAGCTCTCTGCACATCCAATCACTACAGTCACTGCCAGGGTCATCTGTTATTTTTGTTTTCTGTAGAAAAATGTACCCATAACCCAATTAGCAAGTGTAAGCTCAAAATCATCTGTTTAGACGGATAAGCCAGTGTAAGGCCCAGTCTTAGCAGAGGACACTACTTTTGGCTCTACAAGTCACATGGCCTCCGCCTTTATTCCTTGCCTGAAGTCAAGTTTTCATTGGTCACATGGGTCCCTCACATAAATACCTTTTTTTTTTTTAAATGGGTGTTTGTGATTAGTTTGTTCTTAAGAGCAGCACTTGTTTTTATTTTGTATTATTATTTATTTTTGGTTCACAAGGGAGGGGAATTTTCCTCCCTTTTTAAGCTATGATATAACATACCTTTTACTTCTTGCACTAGGATTGCTGCATTCTGTTCTCTTGTAAAATATAAAAATCAAACCTTTAGTAGATCCTCCCTACAGCCTATTTTGCTGTCTGCCTTTCTGTTTATTTTCCTTATTATTTAATTTAGTGCCATATGCAAGAACTGGCTTCTGTCAAGGGATAAACTGCTGTTACCATGTTCTTTGCACAGTTGTGATGTATCATTGTTTTTCTATGGTATTGGGGAACGTATTATAAGAGCAACCAGTTCAATGAGAAACTGGAAGTTAATTTGTATATTTTTGATATTAAACACTTCTTTTATAGGTCTGTGTGATGTTAGTAGATGTTTGATCTTAATAAAAAAAATGAGGAGGAAGTGAGGCCAAGAACTTCTAATGTAGGACTAGTTAGGTAGTTAACTCCACATCTGAGCCTTAACTAAGGAGTTGTCCGGAAGGGTGGAAACAGACTGGGCTGCCCAGCGCCTCTTTTCTCAGAGTCTTATATAAAAAGGGGTATATGCTGTATTGGCAGCTGCTTTTACAGCATCATTTGGGCCATTTGTGTGGTTGCATGTTGGCTGAATATATTGTTGACCAAGTTAGCGACTGCCAGTTTTGTTGGACATTGAGGACTGTTTGCAGGTTTTCTGTCCTGAAATGTTTTGGGATGTGATCTTCTGTGGAATCATTTACTGTATCATCTGATCCAAAATCACCCTTGACAGTCAAGGATATCAGGGCTTGTGTGTAGTCATGTTTCGAAAAGTGTAAAGGAACAAATTATTTCTGTTATCATCCCCAGTCTCCGCAGCGTACGGATATGACCTGTGTGTTTATCATCCCGAAAACCTTCACCATCTACCAGCTATGTGTCAACACAGCCACGGTCGCAATCACTTTCTTTTCTGCATTTTTACATTTCCCAAAGTCTTTATAGATATTATCGTAACCTGGCTACTTTGGTGTCCCTCTAGTCGTTTCCCTTTTGTGATTGTGTTGCAATGTTTTACCGTACCAATTCACTGTTGGTGCCCAGTAACAGTTTCCATGGAGACCAATAACATCAGCACATACACAGGATGAACTGGGGAACATAAGTAGCTCTGGTGTGTCAAGGCATCTTTGCAGGGTTTGAAACATGTGGCTTCTGAGCAAAACCCTTGGTAAGTTTTATTATGGATTGTAAGACAGCTTTTGTATCTCTGTTTTGGTACAGCCTGTAATCAGAGATCATTTAAAAAATAAAGACAATTGCATCGTATTGTGTTAATATTATGTCCCTTCTCTTTCTTCCAGTATAGTTTAGAGAAGAATCACACAAATTACATATTAGTTTTGATCCAGGGGCTGGTACCAGTTTGTGATTTGAGAGGCATTTCACCAATTGAAAGGGGTCTGTACAGTACATCTCACCGCGCAGGAGAGCACGTGGAATGTGTCTGATAAACATATATTCAGAAGCTTCAGTCTTCAGTATACAATACAACATGTCAGGTGAAGCCAAAAACTATGAGTGTTTCTGAACACCAGGAATGCAGAGGTCGTACTTAGAGTGAACCTCTACATTATTTAAACCCCATCAAGAGTTACCAAGATATTTATAACGTTTATGAACATGTTGCACTCAGTTGTCAGTAACTTATCCCAACATTTGGCATATATATAAAAAAATGTGTTGTCGTTTGTTCACTCAAAATCCAGAAAAGTGGTTCCAATCCATACATACAAATCCATCTCCGGGGTAGAGTCTCCATCGTTCGCAAACCCTGCGGAATTTCCTGCTCGTATGTTCTGCACAACAGATCTGTCTATTTGTCTACATTATTTCTGTGTCTGACAAATGCTTCCAGACCAGTAATTGTACAGTATACAGTAACACCTGACCTGCTTGTCTGATATTGTGAGACATTGGGGTTACACAGCTGGACTGGCACTCAAATGAGATCTGTGATTTGCAAGCAAATCCAGCAGAAAGCATGCAAATGAACTGGAAAACCTATAACTCATGCAAAACTAAAATAAACTTTCATTTAAATTCTTAGTTTCAGGTTGAGTAAAAATGCTGTATCACCATTTTTAAATGTGTGTGTTTGTGTGTGTGTGTGTCTGTCTGTGTCTTTGTGTGTTTGTCTGTGTGTCTGTACCCTGTGATGCGGTGGCATCCTTGCCAGAGTTAACCCCAGCCTGGGTAGAATCAAAATGCTGTAAAACTCCCAGGGTTCATGACAAAAGCAAGGCTGGTTAGACAAATAACACTTAATTTCTTCAGTTATATCTGCATGATCCTGTACAAGTATTGCTTTGTGATCAATATCAGACATTTAATTAAAGTTAAGAATTCTTGGATTTTTTCTGAATTGAATAATGCAAACCTAGTCCCTAATATTTATTTAATATCCCCATTATCCTGAGTAAGTGTGGTTTTCATTGTCATTTTTTAATAATTTCTTTATTCCAAACAGTGTTACTCACTGAAAATGGATGCAAATCCGTTTTTTTGTATTCTCTTAGCCACGTCTTCCAGCTCAGGAATTTTTGAATGTTTTGTAACAGATTTGCCTGCGCCGGTTATCTCATGCTGTATTTGGGTCTCTGCTCGACCGCGTCACTGTTTCTTGTGGCAACGAGTCTCAGCAGGCGATAGTGTCCCACACGCTGGATCGCCGAGTCACCATGACGGTCGCCTTCGCTCCCGTCCTTCTTATGGGTCTCTGCATTACAGCCTCTTACCTCGTTGCGGAAAATGTCTTCATCAGTAGCAAGTTGCGTTGGCAGCAGGCCTTGAGCCACTGTCAAATTTACTACAGTCACCTGTCCTACGTTAGGAACGACGCTGAAGTAACTAAGCTTTTAAATGTAAAGAACACTAAGCAGATGAGCTGGATTGGCCTGAGTCGGCATGACTCCTCGTGGGAATGGACAAATGGTGCATCGTTAACTTATAGTAATTGGGGACGAGGTCAGTCTCATAATGATCACACCTGTGTATCAACTGCATCGGGCCTGTGGTACACTAATGACTGTAATGCAAAACAACCGTTTTATTGTGCTTGGAACATTAAAGAGATGGTCGTGGTGGAGAACCCCATGACATGGGATGAAGCTCTGGAATACTGCAGGAATCACTACCAGGACCTGGTC
>JAABNX020000008.1:20132483-20142671 GCA_015163995.2 Mormyrus lacerda | reverse complement strand
ATTTCTGTCCCTTTTCTGTATTTTATTTTGTTATACGTTGTGAAGGAAACCAAGTAGACCCTCTTAATGGTCTTGCAGATAATAAAGATCCCCATTTAAAATATATTTGTTGGTGGCGTGTGTCTCCCTATCCCGCGCCGACAAAAGAAATCTAAATTAAAAAAGAAAATAACTGCAAATAATGTAGTGCTATGATGCAAAATGTCTGTTGCACAGCATGTTCTTACAGTGAACGTCCAGAATACGAGTGGCTGCATAAGAGGCAGCAATGAAATGAAAGATTCATGTTTGTATTTCAGCCATGCAACATGTACATAGAATAGTTTGTTTGGAAGTCAGAGGGATCCTTTCATAGAATGACTCATGGAGGCTTTGCGGTAAGTCTGTGTTGTCCAGCAGACAAGTAGGGGTGTGTCCCCAGCTATGGATATCGTTGGCTGAACTTACTCACCTGGAAAAGTGCGACTTTGCTGACGATGGTATAGTTCACTTCCACGGCAATGTCCAGCCTCATCTTCACCGGTAGCTGCACCAACAACTCCCGCTCATCTAACATGCAGAGACTCGTAAATCTATAGCTACGGTTCCACATCACAAATCAAACACCTTTCAGCAACTATCTCCCTTACCCAGCATGCCTTGGGACTTCCAGGTGTAGTCATACCAAGTCTTGACCCTGTTTTGGACCTGGTGGGGGATGTTGTAGGAGGACATGTACTTGATAGTGTTGTCCATGCAGGTTCGGTAATAGGTCTGTCCTGCTGTGGCTGCGCCCACCACGTCCCTCATCTATAATAGTGAAGATGGAAGGACAAATGAACAAAGCACAAACTGTTTTGTTGCGGAAATAACGAAGTAATAAGATCTCATCCATTAGTCATCCAGTCCTGCCAACCTGTCCAATCATGATGGAGAAGGCGAAGACTCCCACAAAGTAGTTCACCATCTGGAAGACGATCTCAAAGAGGGTGGTGGGGTCTGGCAGGCCCCCGATGGTGATCAGGGTCTTCACGGCAAAGTAGTAGCAGCGGATGTAACTGGGAAAGAGTGAGCAGATGAGATAATTCTGTCATTCCAGAGCTAAGTCTGGAAACAGGAATAAAGAGGGTCGGGGAGGGGGCTGAGGGTGTCTGCGTACCTGTTACCAACACCGTTGTAGACCCATTTAGTGGATCCTAGGCCCTCGTAAGCAGAGCCCCAGTAGAAAAGACAGGCGTTGATGTGCAGCGAATAGAGCAGGTAGGTGGTTGTCAAGATGACCCTGTGACATTAGGGGTGGGAACAAAAATGGATGGAAAAAGATTCAATGTCAATGTTTAACCTGGACTTTTTGCAGAAAGTTTCTGCAGAGGGGGCTGGTGGACTGAGGAAGCGGAGCACTGGGGGCAGGGAGCCAGCGACTTGGTTCTGCTATTGAGTTGGGTCTAAGGATCAATGTCAATGTTGAAAAATACCTATACTGCTATAATTCCTCGGAGCCCTGAGCTCATTCTAATGCCTCGGGGCCAAAGGAAACACTGGGTTGAATCTTGCTTTTGGAGGAATGACAGAGAGGGTTTCTTTAGCAGGAGTTCTGTACTGACCAAAAAGAATAATAATAATTTGTTGGGGGGGGGGCATCTCTTTGGATTGGGACTCAGAAGGTTGCTGGTTCGATTCCTGTGGTTGGCAGAGTGATGGCACCATTGAGCAAGGCCCTTAACCCCAATTGCTCCAGAGACTGGCTGCCCCTACTGTCTCCTCTACACCAGGTCCATGAGGTGGCCTCCTGGGATGCTTTTACAGCCGTCCTGAAGGAGCTCTCACATATGCTGAGCTCTCATTGGCCGCTTTTACTTCAATATCTGGTGAAACACTTCCAAAACCATCTCTACTGTACTTGGCCAGGTCACGTGATGCGACACTATCACCGTCCATTGTGGTCGACTTGGCATGTTCAAAATTTTGACCAAAAAGGATTGTGGGTAATTTACATTCCCAGAATAAAATGAGCTGGACACTGTTTATTTGTGTTGGTGTAAAAGCACGTACCTGTAGATGTAAGCTTTACTGAGGATGGCTTCCAGGCGATCGTTGAACTCTAAGAAAGCCATATACTGCAGAGAAGTAATAGAAGAGATTGAACACCAAGGAGATACAGAGTCAGTCACGGTCAGCAAAAACACACCTATTTTTAAACTGCATGGCAAACAAAGATTTCGTCACTAAATTTAGTAACTTTTCTTGTAAAAAATTGAAAGTTGAAATGAAAGTTTCACAGCATTGAGTTGACTTTAGTGCAAAATTTAGGCATGATGTAAAGCAACTAAAATTTCTAGGTATTTAATCCTAAAGATATGGTTTCAAGTTTTGCGTTTTACAACTACAGTCTTATATAAGTTGTCGGTTGTATTATTTAGTATATGTTACTACACCAATCACAGAGTCAGTGCCGTTAAACTTGGAATATTCAGCATGATACTGAGAGGCTGATGGAGTATGGTCACCTTGAGCAGTCGGGGGAAGCGGAGCAGGGAGTTCACGCCTGTTTTCAGGTAAAATACCTCCAGTGGAAAAAGGGACAGCACATCCATCTAAATGGCAACAATATTCCATTTTTAGATATGCAGAACTGTCATTAAACATTCCTGTATTCTACAAATGTGCATAAAGCCAGCAGATCTAGCGCTGTGGTGAGCATATGCGATCGCTGAGTTGCAGGCAAGTTTGGTTACCTTGAAGCGATGCGTCTGCAGATAGTTTTCTCGCATGTCTTTTCTGTCAGTCTAGAAGGAGAAGTTCTTATTTTTTTATCTCTGTTTTACATATGCAATAGTCATCTCTAATTCCTTAAGTGAATCTCCAGAAATGAACTAAACTATTTTACAGAATACGATTATGTATGCGATGCACAGAATTTGGATTGCTGTCACGCAAATAGCAATGAAACACCTTAAATCGTAAACCTAAAGCTTGTAGAAACAGTGTGTATGAAAGTGTGTGCGTTCTCACCACGATATCACCGGCACGGACAAACTGAAGGCGGGGCTGGAAGACCAGGATGTCCAGGATGTAGACGGCATCACACAGGTAATCCGCCAGCAGCCACAGGTGGAGGTTGTTGGCTGTCTGGTAGGGGAAGGCCCAGCGTACCGGGATCAACCACAGGTTCCAGTTCCAGGCCATGGTGACGAAAAACAGCCAAATCACGTAGATCAGGCCTGGAATGGGGTTTCGTGAAACACCGCTCAGTTAAACGTGGAACAAACACACAAGGTGAACTCACTGGATATGAAGAGAGAGTCTTACTGGTGTAGGGGTCGATGCTCTGGGGGAAGCGGAACTCCAGAAGAGATTTGGCCCACGGTGGCATTGTCAGCTGGTACCCCAGCAGGTTGTACCGGTCCTCTTGCACCCCTCCCTCAGTGGGGGCAGCCGACACCTCCCCGGCAGGTGGGGGGGGAGGTGGGGGTGGGGCCTGAGCGGCCTTCTTGGTAGGAGCTGTGGGTGAAATATCACAGCGGTGTGCGAGAGGGTGAGGGGTGTCATTGGACCGGTGCTATTCTAAGGGATGGTCCGAAACCTGGCCCCCATGCCACAACCACTCACAGGAAGGGGGGGTTTCCTCATCCGATTCGTCGGGGTCGATCAGCCTTTCCCTGACGCGTTCGGTCCTCTCTCTGAAGAGCCTCTGCAGCTCGTGCAGCCGCTCACTAATCACGGTGCTGACCTGCCTGGCCGGCCCGGAGAGAGCGAGAATGTTGCAGACATCACGTAATCCCCGTGCACCACAAGGAATTCACGGAGCTCCAAGGTAGTCATCTCAAAATTGCATGTTTTATCTCCAAACTAACATAGATCATGGATTCACAAAGGGCCACCTTCAGCTGGTCACCTTACTTGCATTTTATTTATTTAGCAGATTCTTTTATCCAAATTTTTTTTGATAATAAATGGGGTCAGTCATGCCTGGAACAGTTGGGAGTTAAGAGTTATTCAGTGGCCCAACGATAAGATCAATCTGCCAACCAAGATTTGAACCAATAACTTACTGACAATAAACATAGTGTCCTAACCCGATGATCCACACACAGCCCCCCCAAAATATGCCCTTTGGTCAAAAGCCTGCAGAGAGCCATACTTACTCTGCATCACCAGAGGCCTCAACAGTGGTCACCACATTCTCATCCAGTCCACTGGGGGCCTCCAGCTCTTTGCTGCGAATGAAAGAGCACAGCAAGGCTGGAGAACCACTGAAATGGTGGTTTGTCAGGAGACTCTCTGGCAGACGCTCAGGCGCCTAGAGCCAAGGACGTATGAGTTTGTGTACAATGTAAAATGTTCTTGGGACATTGACAAGACAAGCAAATGACTAACAGATACAGCAGGTTTGGCTAGAAAGTCAAAAAGGGCTTGGAAAGGGCTACATTTTAGTGTAAATGGCAGAGGTTTTATATACACACACACACATACATACATCTGTACAGTAAAATCCCGTTATAATGGACTCACTTATAACGGAATATCGTCTATAACGGATGAGGTCTGCTGTTCCCGGCCGTGCGCCTTTAAGAACATGCAGAAAAAGCATCGGATATAGCGGACTGGCATATGACGAAATTTTGCTTATAATGGACAAACAATTTGGTCCCCTGGACCGCTTTTAGCTGTAGTTTTGTTCGGCTATAACGGACATGCAGGCTCCGCCTACAAGGCGCGTGGCGTGCCGGTGATATCCAGCGCAGATACGTAGTCGGGATTATTAATAGTTATGCTCTATAAATAGGCATGGTGTAACAGCAGCCAACCCTAATTGGTCTGTGTGGCTGTCCATCACCAGGCACGTTGTGTGTCGGCAAACGACACTCACCGCTGGAGGGATGCAGTAAGCAATGAGGTCAAGGTTACTACTGTACCGTACATGTATAACCACTTATAGGCCATGTATACTTCCAGTCAGGTAAAGTTATATTACTACATATAAAATATAATATAATAATCTACACCACAAGTGTGTCTGCTGGGGTGTGGCGTGAGTAAATGGTGTCCTGTAGTTGTGTTCTGGGCATACAGCAACTCTGGACATAACGGATGTTTTTGCCAGATCCCTTGAAGTCCATTATAACGGGATTTTACTGTGTGTGTGTGTGTGTGTGTGTCTATATATATATACTGTACTATTTAATTAATATTCTGATAATGGTGGAAAGGAAGGCTGACTCACCTTTGAGTTACCATGGAGTCAGTCGGTACAGCTGAAGTGCTTTGTGTTTGTGACCCAATGGCTTTGGGCACCGTTAAGTCTCCGTCTGTGTCAGAAGCCTCTACGGTGGCGGACGGGCCCTGGGACCTGGGGCCCTCTGAGGAACCCACAGACACACGTGGTTTATAACTGTCAGAGAAGCTTCCCCGTTATTCTACTAAGCCTCTCTGGATGAGGACGCCAAGAAACCCTTAATGTCTTACTGTAGTCAAACCGATAAAAGAAAAAACCCCAGGATTAAAGAAGATTAAAAGTAGAAACATTTAAATGAAATAAAGAATTGACATGCACAGGAATAGCACAGCATGAAACTATCTGCACAGCTAAACACAGAATGTTCAGGAATAAGCAGACAGCAAGCAAACCTACTAGTGCAAACAGTTCACCTGAAGGTCCTGTGGAGCGGCAGCTGAAGCCTCTGCATGGCAGCTGGGAGGGCGAAGGCCTGGCGGGGGTAGCTGGGGGTAACTGGCAGCTCTGATGTGGGGGGTGAGGACGGGCAATAGGGGTAGTACTGGGTAAACTAGTATGACTAGTTCCAGGCCGCAGGTTTGCTGTTTATGCTTTCTGTTGGGGCTTGGGGCTGTTGATCTGGTTAAGGATGTTGAGGCAGTATTGCTGGGCAAGCTGGGGCAATTTGGATATCTGTGGGGGCAGCTGTTCAGGCATCTGCAGAGGCAGCTTGAGCGGCGTGACAGAATTCCCCGGAAGCAACTGGCTGATCTGGTCCGTGCACTCGCTTATGTGAGGCAAGCGCATGAGGCAGCTTTTTACTGCGGTGCAGCTGCTGGAGACTGGAGGCAGAGACCGCGGCACAGGGGCACAGTCACAGTTACACAGTCACATGTCACAGTTGCACAGTCACACAGATATGTCATAGTCAGATGACATCACAGTCCGACAGTGACAGTCATAGAAACATGGTCGCGGTCAGGTCATGCAGATCATGCAGAAACAGTCACATGGTCAAAGTCACACAGTTACAGTCATACAGTCACAATCATGTGGTCAGTCACATGGTTACAGTCACATGGTCGCAGTCACAATCACGCAATTACTGTCACGCATTCACAAGGTCACACAGAGAAAGACGTTCACTCAAAGCCATCCGACACAGACGTGCTTACCTCCGCACCCTTCCACAGCTGGATCATCTTCCTGCAGAGATGGATCACAACAGCCATTGAAGAAAACGACGTTTCACCTAACCACACCTCTTCTCATGATGCTGCTAAAACCAGCAGTACCTGAGTGGTGGCTGGAGATGGAGGGCGCTCGCCACCACGCCCAGGTTGTTGAGTTACCGTGACAGCACTCGTGTCAGTGGGCACAGGGACGAGCGAGACCCTCCTCCCCGGAGGAGCTGGGGAGGCCGTCCTGCTGGGCTCCAGCTCAGGCTCAGAGGGACATACATCCACCAAGTACCTGTCAAGGACGAGGACGGGAGGGAGCGTCCGTGACGAAGGGACAGACATACGGTATCATTACCAACAGGTCATAGTCTTAATGTTTATTACATGTTGAAATAGAATCGTTGTAATTTTAGCTATCGCTAACAAAACTTATGAAATCACCAAAAGTACGAAATTACATTCTAGTGAAATTTAATATGTATATGGAAGAGAATTTGCTTAATAAAATTAGTTTGCAAAAATAACTTCTGAAACATATTTAAGAGCCAAACAAATTAGAAAAATAACCAGAGAAGGCAGGAGAGAAACCCTGGTGAATTACACAGGTGTTCTGCAGAGATGGGCTACCTTCCTACCCTGTGATTACAGTCAGATGACAGCAGATGTACAAAAGCATACTGTACTCATTCACACGACATTCCACTGAAGCATTGAAAACTGTTCCTCACTAAACAGGCGGGCAGATTCTCAGCCCTAATCAGGTAAACTCCAGGCTGATATTGCAATCATAGTACAAAACATAGACTGACTAGCTTATCAAATGTAAGTAATTAATTCATGAATCAATGCAGAGATCCATTTAATTATTAAACTCTGAATTACTCCAATTCTATGACAGATCCCCTAACTATACTTTATGGTAGATGATATATATTAGCTAGTTTTGACATTCAGTTTTTATAGTTTGAGACAAATCATTTCTGAAGCAACTGGTTTTCTATAAAATCCAAATAACATGTGCTGTCAACTTGCTGGATCAATAAAGGGACACATTCATGCTGGAGTCTATCAGAGAAGTTACTGATTGCCAGTAGCCTCATTCTGCTGTGGCAAGAGAGAATAATTAATAACTCAAACCATGTTCATTCATTGAGGAGTTAAAGAAAAACCAAGGTGCATCTGCCAACTCGATTCCTGCTAGCTTGACACTGTAAAGATACTTTAACTCTGACAAGTAGGCCTGTGCAAACCATAACCTGAAAACACACAATAAAAACACAGGAAATGAAGTCACTCTTGCAATTCACTGATAAAAATAGAAAGGGAATTTGCTTAAATGTCTCTATGGAATGGTAAACTAGCTGGTTTCTTTAAATTATCCACGCTAATCTGCTAATTATCAATCACTCGTAATGGGACATCTTCAAAGAAAATAAAAACATGTAATATAAGGCCAAAAGAAAAGTATGATCTGCTGTGATATTGTTACACATATATATTCTCACATTCGATATGGCAGCATACACCAATCAAAAATCAGTTTGCCTTTTATTGAAGCCTGTAACCATGGTCAAATGCCCATCAGGGGGCACTATTATAAATAGGTCGCATTATTGATAACAGCGTAGTCATGGCCAAATTGCTTCATGAACCATTTGTTGTATTGTCTCTGTTCAAGAAAGGCACCAAAGCAACCCAAGAGCTAATGTACCAGGGGTCAAAAATACCCCAAATGGTATAAGCCTGTATAAGACTGTAACTCACTATGGACTGTACTGAACAATTGTTCTGTTTGTCATACCATATCAGATGAGATCACGGGGATGTAATGCCATGATCTCACAGCTGTGGCTATGTCTAGTGAGGTAGTTCACTGTGAGCATAATTTCGACCATAGATTTAAATCAAGACGTTTGTTGATTCCTGCCTAAAATAGACATTCTATCATTTAGGTCATGAAAAGCAGCATATGTGTGAGTATGTCATGGTTCATATGCAGATATAGCTTCAGCAAATGGCAGATGCGGAGACTTACTCTGAAATCCTACTGATCTCATCCTCATTCTCTTCTTGGATCGTCTGTAACCTGAATAGCCCACAAAAAGATAAAGAACAGAAACTTTAAATCACTTCAAGTGTGATTGAACATCGGTAGTCTTGTTTTATAACAGGAAAATGCAAGTATTACAATACCATTAAAACATTCAAATGTATCAAACGTAAAATTTGTCACCAATGAACCAATGGCATAGTGGGACTTGTTAAATCTTTTAAAGCACTTTGGGGTTATTTTATAGGGAAGTGTGCCATATGGAATTAATTATGTATAAAAGTTAATATGTAAAGCAAGATCAGGGGTCTTAGCCAAGCAGATGGGCCTTGTCAAAAGGCAGGATGAAAAGGACCCACTGTGGGGTAGACTGGCGTAAACTGGGACTACACTGGTCTGTGGGTCATAGGAATGTCATACTCTACAAACTGGGCCTCCTCCAGGCGCCGGACTGCCTGCTCAGCTGCCTGCATGGCCATTTCCTCCGCTGCTATGGCTTCTGCCAGACGCTCCTCCAGCCTTAGAAGGTGACACGGGTCAGGAAAGACACAGCCCAGTGAACCCAGAGCGCCCCCTAAGGGAGGCTATGCGTAAAAGGCACACACCTTATTTTTTTTTTTTTTAAAAGATACCAATAACAAGATGGAACGAGAGATCTAGAGAAGATAAAGCCAAGCAGTATTCTTCCTTTACCTTTCCTCCAGAGATGTCATGGAAGTTTCCTCTTCCTGTCTCCCGTTCCCCGTCTCCATGTGTGAGTCTGTGTTCTTCAGAACCATCTGCGCAGGGTCTGAAGGCACACAGGCTGAGGGGAAGTAGTTCAGCCAGGGTCAATGCCGGAGCTCAGACCTTGGGAACCAACACTAGTGAAGAGCACTGTGATTCTGTCACTATGGTAAACAGCTGTTGTGCAGCTGTGGTTCTTCTTATGGTCCAACCCCATCCTGTGTCACTGGTCCTGTCCAGTGGACGAATAATATTCATTAACTGTTATTAGAATTTAAGACTTATGCCCCACTGTAATCCATTTAACTCGCTGGTAGTGGTTGGTTATGGCGCGATTAAAAAAATAGAAATCTAGTTCAACAGTGCCACCACTAGATGATAGAGTGTAGCTGCAAATTAGTGCTTATTGTGTTTTGCTGTTGTTACACTGCATGTGCTAAACACAATCTCTCCGTAGTAACACATATTTTGTTTGGTTGTGTGTGTTTAATCTTAATTTTGTTAATGTTAAAAAGACAAAATACATATAGATCTAAAACATCATATAACTTAATAAATGACTTACAAGTCTGTACATCAGTGCCTTCCTGTAGATCAAAACCACATACATCATTATTACAAATAGGGTGCAATTTCATTTCATGATGACTTTGTTACCGAAACAGTAAGAAATCAGTTATACTGATGGTAATCTACAGTATCTAACTAAATCATTTATATATTTGACATAATTGCTTTGCACTGAGAAATTTCCAGAAGGCGTCCTGACCAGCGACTCTGATCTGGGTGTCAGGACTGGCTGTGGCAGCATGCGGCCAAGTCCCTGAAAGATCCATTCCACCATACTGCAGAAGAAACAGAGAGAAGCAGGGAGATGATCAAGACTGCCTGATGTGTAACACAGGCCAGGATGTAATGAAGGCTGGTGTGTAATGAAGGCTAGTGTGTAATGTGGGCTGGTGTGTAATGAAGGCTGGTGTGTAATGAAGGCTGGTGTGTAATGAGGGCTGGTGTGTAATGAAGGCTGGTGTGTAATG
>JAABNX020000008.1:20116154-20128420 GCA_015163995.2 Mormyrus lacerda | reverse complement strand
CCCCCCAACAGCACCAGGCGTGACACAATAAACATTAACCTGTTCTTCATAACGTAGTTATGAATATAGCATTTCATATCACATGAAGCAGACAGGAAAGGCTACTCAGGTTTATAGGCTGTATTCGGATTTGTGACTGATCCTTTACCAGGGTACTTAACTTAAACAAATATTGAATAAAATCAAAGTCACACGGTAATATTCAATATCATTTTATAACATTGCTAACACCGCCGTCTTTCCTTGTATCAGACAACAGGCAGTAATGACACATGTGTTCGCACACTCACACGCTCGCACACAGGCACACTTCGGCAAAGGGAGCGCTTGGTCTCACTGGCAGTTGTGAAGTCCCATCGGCTGGCTCGTCCCCTCCCAGTTTTCCAGCAGGCAGTGGGGGCTGAGGGACGACTTTCACCACCCAGTTAAACATCCTAAAGATAAGCAGACAGGAAGCCTTTGAGTCTTTGAACATAGTCAAAAAACGGAAAAAGCACAAGGCTTCCTGCCGTGGGCCTCAGAAGATCCCCAGCTGCCTCTACATGCTTGAAAGACGGTGTCTGTATATATCCTCCATAGTGCAGTTATTTTGACAAAATATCACACGTTGCCGTTAGAGACTTTAGCTTGGATCATTTAAGAACTCACTTCTTCTGGCCAGTTCATAAAAAAAGGCACATCAGATAAATCATCCTCTCATGGATCAGGGGAATTGCAGCCATCATCGCCTCTGGCCTTGTATGTCACTGAGGCTGCCACAATGGAAAACAGTAAAAGTGAGCTAATCTGCTAGGGGAATAAATCATGTGAACATAGAAAGATGCCTCTTCATCCATGGATGTCTTCATCTGATCAATTCAGACATTCTAAATTTGCCATTCTGTTGGTTGAGGTTCGTAGGGACAAACTGAGTGTGGCGACCACAAAATTATTGGGCATATTTGTGCAATGATAGACCCTTTTCACCATAAACGAATGTGCGAATCTTGATTGGTGTGTTTCCTCAGTTGACCCTACCACTTGCCTGCATTCCAGATTCCAGAACCCTGTGAGTAGCACCTACTCGCTCATTACTATAGCCCACTATTCTACTGGGCCTGTATTTACATTACACTTACTGCTGAGGTATGAGATTTTAAACTTAAACTCCGTAGCTGAGATACACCTTCCTGTTGTCCACGGCTGCTTATTTTCCACAGGGGCTGGGAACATTCGCCTGTTTCCAGAAGCCACTCATCCAGTTATGATAGTGGGGGACTGATCCAAGGCCAGCGGGGTAAAATGCAGGGCGCACTCTGGATAGGATGCCGGTTTATCACAGGGCAGTTGAAACCATTCGCAGCGTCACATCCGAGGCTATTTACAGTTGTGTTTAAATGTGTACTGAAGCAAACCCATCTTATGAACCCACGACAGGAGGAAACAACACTTTGAAACTATGCCTGCCGCCTATTTACTCTTCCCACCACCGGTGCAAGGCTGCACATCTGATCAGAGGAAAGATAAGGTCTGCCAAGCCACTCTGTGTCAGAGCTATTCACAGTCCAAATGGTTTCCCAATATAACACACTGTGTAGAGCCATCCGAGACAGGAGGACATGTCCTTCTGAGAGTGAGGTTACAGGCCACCCCATGCAGAGCAATAGTCATGCTACACAACTCAACCTAGAATCCCTGCATGGCAGACAACTAAAGCGGGTAACTGACTCCATTTTAAATGGCGAATCACACCCTTTGCATACTTAATTCCGGCTTATTCTCTCTGGATGAAGGTTCATGATCCAAAGTGCAGAACAAAGCAGTATAAAAATAGCTTTGCCCCAGCAATTTTTACGTTAACACTTTGACGGGGCGCAAATACTTAGTAATAACTCAGTTACTACTCAAATACAAATCATGGACAAATATAGTTCCTACTTTAGATAAAAGATGTGTCATTATTCATTAATGATGAACAAAAATATGATCAGTATTTATCTTGTATTATTCATTAATTGTTCCTTCAGGAGTTCACAAAGGTTCACAGAATCAACAGATATAGTAACAAATACAGTAAGTGCTTGGGATGAAAGATTCATCGTGATTCATTAATGATGAACAAATATAAGTTCAGTTTTTAACGCTCTTCCATATGTAATAAAGGGTCATAGTGAGCCTGGAATTTATCACCAGTAGCACAGATAAGTCAGAAGAACAGCCTGGGTGGACTTCCTGACCATCACAGGGTCACCTCACTATCACATTTCCATAGTTTTATTTTGTCCTAACCTCAGGCCTTGAAATCATATGAGCCTCTGTCTTCCTTTTAAACACACATATGTACACAGCCGGTCAATCATTGTCCACCATCAATGCGAGGAAAGACCCCAATACCAGAGAAACAGCACAGAACCTTACCTGAGGCCTGGTGATTGCAAGACCGAAAAGCTGTCTGTGAAGATTAGCACAAGCTGAAGCTACAGTAATGGGATTAAGAAACAGCCTGAAACAACACCCCCCCCCTTCAGAGGGATAGTCATAAGACAGTCTAAACAAATATCCCGCTCAAACTGGAAGAAAATTACATAAGAACAAATCGACTTTCAAAGAGCAGTTTCTTTACAGTGAAATCAGTTCATTTCACTAGGATAATGTAACAGTTTATCATACAGATGTGCACTGATAGTTTATGTATATATTCCTTCATTTCTGCCTTTTATTTCCTGTGGGCTGTTAAAACAAGCAATGGCACTATGCAGTGCAGAGTGTTAGTTCCCTGTGCGTGTGTGTGCCTGTGTTTCTGTGCAGGTGTATACAGCTAGTAAGACGACTGTTTTCAGATCAGGGCACCCTAAAGCCGTTAAAGGGACCTGAACGAGATGTGCAGGATAACTGCTAATGAGGTTAACTCCCTCGTCAGCAAGCGAGGGCACTGAGCTGCTATCTGCCTGACTGGAGCTTCCCTGCAGTCTCTCATAGTCCCGACCGACACCCTGAGAAATGTGTAACGGAGCTCCTTCCAGAACGTCTTTGCTTGGCGGCCCCTCAAGCTCCTCCAGTGAAAATGTCCCACCCTATGCCCAGCTGGCTAAACCAGAACTCATGCAGATTACGCTCAAAAAGATACCCCCCCCAAAAAAAAGCCCAAATGAATAACTAGCAAGTAGAGCTGAATGATTGTAGGTAATTAGCTATTTGACAGTATATGCTGCTTCAGCATCTCTCAAATAAGGAATGTGTGTATTTAATATAGAATTGAACTAATGTCAAATTCAAGCTTGAGGGTCCAATTTATGTGTGATTCAGGAGACTTGAACCAACAGGTTCTGTGTTGTTAGCACAATGCCTTATCTGGTTAGCTTGAGTATTTAGTGTAGTGACTGTTTGTGGCCAACAGGGGGCCCCAAACCTTGGGAGCCCCACACAAGTGCATGGTTTGAGAGAAGGTAAGGACCACCACTGGGTGGAATGGCACTCTGAGACCATACTAAGCAAAATGAACCGTTCCACATTCCACATAGTAAGATTACCTGGCATGTCCAAATGGCTCATAATGTGTGAGCCTGTGTGTGCCTTATCCATTCATCCAATGTGTCCCCTACACTGTACCCTGTGCTGCCTGGGATTGGCTCCTGTCTGGATAAGCAAGAAAGGATCAGCGAAGATGAGATCTGTATACAGATGAAACCCTCCTCATTGGCTACACTCAAGTTCAGTCATATGTGTAGAGTGTAATGCTGAACTAATCAAGTGAAATGTCATTGTAGTAATTCTGAATCTGGGATACTTCTTGACTGTGACACAGATGCTTCCCAGGTCTGTACAAGGCAGGAAATACATGGCAGATCAAAGATGTGCCAAGCAACAGCTGCCAAACTGGGAATCCCATTAAGAGATAAGGGAAGGTGGGGTTGTTTATAATCTAGCCAAGCTTTAAACCCTAGGGTGACAGGCCTTGCTGTGTCCTCTGGTCAAGGTCCAAAAAAGGGAGTCAGGATAAGATAACGAGGTGACATGTGATTGGATGGGGGGGAGGTTGGGGAGAACCAATCAGGTTAAGCAGAGTAGCAAGGTGGAGCCAGGAGGTAATGAACCAGGATAAATAACTTGTCTGTTCAGAGATATCATTAAAACATTGTCTCCTGTGGAAAGCACGTTTAAATTCAAAACAGCTTTACTGAGAGTAGGGAGAATTTGGGCGCATAACTTGTTGTGAATATATTAACAAGAGCATTGTGTTCTAATATTTAACTAAACCTATTTAAACAAACCTTCTTGCTAACGTCTGGTTCCTTCATTCCACATGGGCCTAATCGCTCTGTTTGGCTGATGAGTATCGACTTTGGGGACTGTGTCACGCAGCCAGGCAAAGTTTAGGAATCTCCCCCTCTCTCAAGCTTATCTGGGAGCCTTCTGATAAAGTTGTTATCTACTGGCATGACCATCATTTCCTGCAAGAGGTTTTAATTATTAACTATGCCCATATACAGTGTTTATCTCTGTTGCATTACTGTAAATACATATGCTCTCGTTCAGCCTAGAGGAAGATTTGAAAAAGATTGTCCTTGTCTGGGCTGTGCCATCGAAGTTCTGTACGGGTCAGCGCGAATACGGCTGTGCCAGGTTCATAATTCAACCTCCTGCAATGTCAAAATTCCCCCCTGTAGGAGGTTGGTACTGAAAATGGTTGATATCAAAGAAGGTTCAGGATTTCTGAATTTGATATATAATCTTTCTTTCCTTCGGGGGTGGCATGATGGTGCGGTGGTACCTCACACTTCTGGGGATCAATGTTCGAGCCTCCGCCGTGTGTGTGGAGTTTGCATGTTCTCTCCATGTCGTTCTGGGGTTTCCGCCGGGTTCCCCCCACTGACGAAAAACATGCCCAGGCGATTTGGAGTTACCAAATTGCCCATAGGTGTGAGTGAATGGTGTGTGAGTGAATAGTGGGTGAGTGAATGGTGGGTGAGTGTGCCATGTGATGTCGCCTGTAGCCTCTGGGATAGACTCTGGACCCCCTGCAACCATGAATAGGACCTGCGGTTACAAAAAATGTACGGATGGGTCTTTCTATTTACAAGAGGTGCAATATATACCAGTTTAAGGGATTCTATCTGAGAAGACGCTAAGTAATGTTTGTTGGATACTAGAACTCTTCTACAAAAAGAGGGACATTCTGCCAGCTGTTTTGCTGCTCAGGATCCATGTGGGTTCCCCTCCGTGGAACTCTGCTGTGGGTTAGTCTCTGTGGGATTCATGTCTCCCTCTCTGCCTTGGGAGTGAGTCCTTCCAAGGCACGTCTTTGTCCAAACAGTCCACCAAGGCAAAAGATCAACTGTATGTGGGAAGTGAGGCTGATTTGGGCCAGATGTTGCTTCTTGGAGCAGGATTCCCATGGTAACTGGCTAGCTGTATAGCTATCAGAAGGCGTATAGTGCTCTGCTTCAGCAATTAATTCCTCATTGGTTTTAGCAAACTGGTGACTATAAGGAAATGATCCTCACATGCAGATGTAACCTACAACCATAACGATCCCCTTGAGGAGGTGTGGTTTAGCTTGGAGTCCACCAGATTATCTTCTCCTTTTCCCACTGTGGGCTTAAACTCCACACATCCTCGTGCAGGTCTGCTTACGTTCAGCTTGATGTACATCACGCATGGTTCCCATTACAGGATTTAAACACCTTTTCCATTGCGCAATCTCCCTCAAGTGGCACATCAAGACTTTTTGCTGAATTTTCACAGCCTTTGACTATTGTCTTTGCCATCGTCAACGTCACCAGCTGTGAACTGAGCCCATCTCATAAACCAGTAAGGATGATGATTTCATTCTGCAGGTTTTGTAGGACTGGGAGTGGCTCAGAGATCTCACAAAAACAAAGTTCCAGTGTCCCAATGTTCCATCCCCACTGTAGAATAGCAGAATTACTGGTCAATACAGTAACATATGGGATTGTAATTAGGTTTTGAGAAGAGAAATGTCATATTCTATCCTGAAACTGGAGTCAAAAAATTTGAATCATGGTTTATGATTGTAAGAACTCTAAGAGCTGATTATGGACAACTTACAATCAAAACCAGACTGTTCCTTATGGGGTATTTCAAAATAACTATATGATTACATAAGAAGTGTAAGATAAAAATGCTGGCAAAGTCATTTAATTCACGACTGTGGTTCTCTGGTGTTCCTGAGTGTCGCCCCTACGCTTAATTGGGAGCTTAAAAGTTGAAAGCCAGACAGAAATCCCCCCCTGAGCTGCGGTTAGACCAATCACTGTCATCAAGAGAACTGGGATGATGTCACCTCCAAAATCTTTATTACTATTATAACGTTGTAACATTGTAATGCTGCATAATACTGGTGGGGGGGGGGGCGTTGCCACACTAGATGCATTGTTACTGTGTATTGTCATTTATTATTTATCGTTAGTGTTTATTACTGTCTAAATGTCTTTTTTTACTGTCTAACTGTGTGTATTGTGCTACTCTACATGTGCAATTATCTATCTATCTATCTATCTATCTATCTATCTATCTATCTACATAAGAAATTTACGAATGAGAAGAAGCCATTCGGCCCATCAAGCTCATCTGGGGAGAACTTAACTAATAGCTCAGAGTTGTTATCTATACCTGTCCTTCCAATGCTGGGATCTTTCATTTCTGTATACACATACCCGCACATATATATAGCCCACATGTGAACATATGCACACAGTGACGGACAGGCGCAAACAAACGCAAATCATATGAGCCTAATTACTCAGTAAATAACTACCAGATGTTCTGCAGGTGAAGGAGGGAGTTTCACTTATGGAAGGTGATGTATGGCACAGCAAAGCCATTATACTACAAGAAACTAAACAGCCTTTTTACTGTGATCAATGGCTCTGGGGAGGCTGTGAAGCATAAAGGAAGATCTGCTCTATTTGGGATGCTATTCAAATAATGGGCTTCCTGTATAGTGCCAGGGTTTCTGGCCTGTCAGAAAGAAAAAGGGTTCTGGTAAGATACTCTTAAGTACCTTTGGATGGGAGATCTGTAGTATAGTTTATGATTTGCAATATGAGAGGAGATAGAAATCAAATTGCAGTGTGCTCTTGAGAGTCCAAAGACCTGTGTCTGTGAAACAGAAGTGTCAACATTAGGATGCAGTCCCAGTTGTTGAAATACTTGACCTTGGGAGTTTCACAGCATTAGGTCAGTGAAGGGGAGAACTTGGTGTAGAGCAGAGTAGCAGTGAAGAGTGATGGTCTGTGAGCAGCAGTTGTAATGAAAGCAGGTGGGAGTTCATGTCACAGTCATGTGAGATTTCAAGCCAAATGACCTCAAACCAAGACCTGCAGTAAAGTCTGTGGGGCGTCAGCAGGTTTCAGACCAGGCGTGCTGTGAACCCCCAGCCACACGGGCCAACGCCAACACAGAGGGTGAGAATTCCTCAGATCCGTTATAGCACTTGCATAAGGAACCCCATGTGGATTCCCACCCCGAAATGTCATGTGACACACCTCGCACGCGGCCGCAGAATGCAGCCCAGCCCCTCGTACTCCGTCATTCAGACATCGTGCCTTTTTCCAGGGGGAGGGGGGGAAGCAGGCCAGCATGGTTATTTTTGGTTTGATGGAGAACCAGGTGTGGATTTGGTGACTGAATGCTGTCCGCTGCTTCAGGGTATGAAGGCTGCTCTTGGATGTGTGTTGAAGTGAGAGCTGAGTAACTCATGCCAACATGTCCTCACACCCTAACCCTGTATAGGATGGTGTGGAAGGATCCGGAAGGGCAGATTTGTATCTCTGGGTGGGTGGGATTTGCCTGCTGAGAGAATAATGACATTTGGGACCCTGGGGGCAGTGTGCTGGGGGCTTCAGGATGTTGCACACCATATGAGGACCAAAATGGACCCAGTCAAGCACCACCAAACTAAGTACCTGCTTCATTTTTTATTGCAAACCCTGTAACCAGCTATCCCACAATCAGCAATTAGTAGCAGCAAAGAACACAAGTTAAAATGTGAACAACTGAAAATATAAACAGATCCGCGATAGTTCCTTTTCATGTCCTAAATCACCTTTTGTCAAAAAACAATGAAGCATTGAGAGTTCCATAAGGAAAATGAGGCGAGAGGTTAGCTCCCATAACACTGCCTGTTTGATTGGCAGCTGCCCACAATCTCGGCATATTATCAATAAATATCTCTTCCAGACCCATCCCCGCCCAGCGAGCCCACCCACTTCAGTACTCCCTTCTTACACTCCAAGCAGCTGTAGTCACAATCCTCACTGCGTGGGGGCAGAGAGCCCACCCCACAAAGGATGCTAATCTGCAGCCTGTTAATGTTTGCTAAATGCTGCACTACCACAAATAACAGCCTTACAAGGCATTTTATCTTGTATGCTAAATGCCCTTTGTGTGCCGAAGTCAACCGAGCAGATCAAGTGCCCCCAGGTGGCGGCCGGTGGAATGGCAGGACATTCCCTTGCAGCAGCACACAGATGTTATTTGAGGGGAAGTTTGCCCCTGGCTGACCGCTTTCCCCCCTCAGAGGGCCACTCCAGCGTTTTGTCAAAGCAAGGGATGCCAGCTAATTGCCTTGCATGTGTGTCCTGCAGGAAGAGGCCTGTTGATATTTTTCTTCCTTCTTTTTCTCTTGCACACTTGGACGAGAGGCTTGAGGAGAGTGTGAGGTTGCAGAAGGAGGAGATCCTTCTAGACACGCCTTAAGAGAGTGGGGAAGTGAAAACATTTATCAATGTTTTATTCTTATTATTTTCATTATTAGACACGTGTAAAATGTACATTAACCTAATTAATACTTAGACCAAGTTTGGGTCCATTTAAGGAATTCATTGTACCCGTACAAATGACAATAAAGTTTTGGATCTTGAATTTTTAATCAGAGTGTTAATTTGGTCCACCAATTCATTTTATCTATAGCTTGTTCACTGATGTAAATGATGCATACGATTGTACTGTCCTTTGCCATCTGTTGGTTCACTTCAGTATTGTCATGACGCTAATTGACAGATTGACTTCAGCATCAGGTACTACAGCATTTTGTTCAGGCTGCCCCCCCCCCCGACACAGGAATCTAGCCATTTTAACCCAATGTATATTTTTCTAGCGCCTCATTCATTTGCATGTTCACCCTGTGATGCACGGCTTTGCTCCAGTTAGGCGGAATGGTTTGTCTTAAGATGCCAATAGTTTTTGAGTGTGTGCGTGTGTGTGTGCGTGTGTGTGTGCGTGTGCGTGTGCGTTTCCTGTGATGGACTGAGCTCCCATCCAGGGTGACTCCTGCCTCGTGAGATATTCTCTAAGATCCCTCAATAAATGGACAACTGGCCGATGGCTGGATGGTATGTCAATCTGCTGCACTGCATATGCTGAGAATCTTCTACTGGGGCTGCAATATCCCAGTTCTGGCTTTTTTTCACGTTTCCTGAGCAGGACAGACAAATTATAACATTGATCTCACAAGGTGCCTCTCAAAATACCTCAGTCTCCGCTAAATTCCAATTGAAACTTTTTTTCTGCGACTTTCTTGTGCTTTCTTTGCATTTTTCCATTTCTACCAGACAGCTGTTTTGTTTCAACATCTCCTGCTGTCCAAGTCACATGTGTCCAGTTAGCAGAGTAAGTCATGACCTGGTTTTTGTGCAAGAATTCTTTATGTAGGTCTAGAAGTAATTGTACAACAAGAAACAAGGCAATGAAATGTGTAGGCTATTCTTTTACAGCATGTAGTGTATGAATAAGTGTGCCGGACTGTGTGTGCGTGTGTGTGTGTGAGTGTGTCTGGGTGTGTGTGTGTTGATGTTTGCCCATTATAAAAAATATTGTTTGTGAGATCCAGTACTTTTTTGAACACACTACAATATAGAACTTACAAGACAAGTTTTTCGAAGGAACAGTATATTTATGTATGTCTTTGTGTCTGCATACAAGAGAACATCATCTGCAAACTGCACACACCTGGATCCAGGAAGTGCAAAACAGAGGTATGGGAGTTAAGAAGGCACAGGGTCAGACAGGGACGGTCACCGGGACAGAGACGGTCACCAGGACGGTCACCGGGACAGGGACGGTCACCGGGACAGAGACGGTCACCAGGATGGTCACCGGGACAGAGACGGTCACCAGGACGGTCAGCAGTACAGGGACGGTCACTGGGGTCACCTGCAGATTTAATGCTGTGGCACTGAGGGTGGATCCTCTATATCAAAACCATAAACCACTTTGCTATGGAGTTTCCTTCCGCTGGATGCAACATATACTGTATATTCAATTAACATAACAGCCCTACAGAGCACAATAGGCTACATGATTCTATGATTGATGTGATATATGGATTCCAGGACGACTTTTTTCCCTCACGTCTTAGACACACCAATTAAATTGTAGCTTTTATAAGTATGCAAGCAGAATAAATAACAAAAAAGCAAAAGCAATATCTCCCCCCCCCCTTAGCATAGTATATACTGATGCAATCACATTAACATATGCCAGTTTTTACTAATATGTCACATTAAACTGCTCGGCCATTGACCACTAAGTGTGTAGTCATTTACATATATATATATGTATAATATGCACATCATTTGTTTTTGCCTGATGGGGTGAGTGTGATTGTTACCAAAGCAACCCTTTCCCCAACAAACACTTCAATCCATAATTAACCATGGCCGACACATTCCAGGCCAGCAAGCAGCTGTCTAAAGCCTGTGAGAATGTTACTGTCAAATGATGGATGTCAGGCAATCGTCCTGGTCACCGAAGTAACATGACCTGGCAGACACCCCCAGCTTGGCTCAGACACCTGCTGGTGAAGCCCAGTCCACCCTGATTATCATGGTGGGAGAGTCCATGATCCAGCGTGGTTGGGGGGAATTCATATTCTTTGCCTTTTACCGGGTCCTTTCAGGGTCACCAACCTTTCTGGATCTGGATCAGCTGCTATTGTTGTTAGCATGGCACATGTTCAGCTTTTCTGTGCATTGCCCATAACTTCAAACACTGTAGCTACCCAAGACTTTATCCAGACTCATTGTTTGGTCATCTGTCAGCCAAGAAAAATAATGTCTTTC
Source organism: Mormyrus lacerda (assembly GCA_015163995.2). NCBI lineage: Eukaryota > Metazoa > Chordata > Actinopteri > Osteoglossiformes > Mormyridae > Mormyrus > Mormyrus lacerda. The sequence continues at coordinate 20,117,357 of JAABNX020000008.1, read as the reverse complement.
CCACACTATGATTAACTATAACTAATACGTGTGATTAACCCTTTCTCTGTTTCCACCTTCATCCAGACAAAGGAGAGCTCTCCATGGAGGAACACACCCAGAGGATCAGGGAAATTGCAGACGTTCTTTCTCCCTGCGCTCTCATAACAAAATTTAACATCCTGTCTCTGCCCCACCTTTGGAAACCCCCCACCCACTTCTAACCCCACCCATCACTTTTTTTGTCAATCAAACTGGGTGTGTTTGTGTATGATGGCAAGATCGGATCCGGCTTAATCTTTCATTACCCATGTGATTTCTTGTCTCCAATCACGAGAATCCCTGATGGGACATAGCTTATATTCATGTTAAGAGTTATCGTGCTCAAAATAGATAGATAGCAAGCAGGGGTAAAACTGCCATGTATGGGACGTGATAGATATTCTAAGGAAGGAAAAGAGTGAACGGTAATGTTGAAGAGTCCATCTCCCTCATGAGAGTATTGGGCAAAAAATGTTTTGAGGGCTGAAAGAAAAACATTCTGATTTCTGTACATTCTGATTGGTTATCTCTTTGAACCAATCATTTTTCTTTTTGCACTCAGAACATTTTTGTGTAAGTAAATCTCCCATGAGCAATCATCTCAGGTCAACAAGCCCAGAGAGGGAGAAATGTGTGTGAAAAAGGAATATGATTAAAACACGGTCTGTCATCCTTTTCTGAAAGGCACACATTGCCATTTTTGGGGATGGGCCCTTTTGAGGAAGCAACTTCTACACCTGGGGTGGGCAGTCTTTTCCAAAAAGGGCTGTTATGTATGAGATATTCGCTGCAACTCACTAATTAGGTTACTAATTAGAGGACTGATTGGCTGAAGAGTCCTCACACCTGGATTTGAACAGTTCACCTGAAGTTTATCCCAAAAGCCTACATACACACTGGCCCTGGATAAGATTGCAAACCCCTGCTCTATACCAATGTGTTGTTAAGCCTGCTCTCTACAGATCTGTGTTGTTTTTTCTCACTGGCTAAGTGTGAAAAATTCAGTATGCAGGGCCCACTACTCTGCCCTGTCAGACATTTCCATTATTACCACCTCATACTCTGTTGACATGGGGGGCCATCAGCCCGTGGGGGATTCTGGGAGAAAGGCATGGGGGGCCATCAGCCCGTGGGGGATTCTGGGAGAAAAGGCATGGGGGGCCATCAGCCCGTGGGGGATTC
>JAABNX020000008.1:20092707-20106563 GCA_015163995.2 Mormyrus lacerda | reverse complement strand
ACACACCATTCACTCACACACCATTCACTCACACACCATTCACTCACACACCATTCACTCACCCACCATTCACTCACCCACCATTCACTCACACACCATTCAGTCACACACCATTCACTCACCCACCATTCACTCACACACCATTCACTCACACACCATTCACTCACACACCATTCAGTCACACATGCACACCTATGGACAATTTGGTAACTCCAATTAACCTCAGCGTGTTTTTGGACTGTGGCGGGAAACCAGAGCACCTGGAGGAAACCCCATGATGACACGGGGAGAACATGTAAATATGGAGCCATGGCAGAGACTCAAAGCCTAATCCCAGAGGTGGGAGGCTATAGCACTAAGTACTGCAGCACAATGCCAACATTAAATACATTTCTAACAATAATTAAGGCATCAGATTATGATGCTTTCATTTAGAATTAGCGAAAAGAGGAGGATCTTGATAAACACTGTTGACAGTAAGTTTAGGAGAAAAAAATAACAGCTAGTAGGTTACAGTACTAATGTTGACTTGTGATTGAATGTTTAATGGATCATACCCTCGAGCAAATGATGTCATGCAGATTCAGATAGTCCTTTGATTGGGCCCAGGTAGTGAGCAGGTGGGATTTGACGGCATGGAGTTGTAATGAGCAGCAGGTGGTAATTAAGTCTCCCAATTAATTTTAATAGGTTCCAGGTGCTGTGCATTCCCAGCATGATCAGGAAGCGATTTGTTCGTGTGGGTGGTGAAGCGGCCAAGTTTATCCAGGCTTTGGATGTTTATGAAAGGGTTATACCATAGATAGGGAACTGCAAGAGCTGCGAAATGCAGAACGTGAGAGGCCATGTGTGGCTGAGCCAAACAAGATGCTGTATCTGTGATCAGAAGGTTGCTAGTTCAAATCTCAGAGTCTGTAGCATGATGTCACCATTGGGCTTTTCAACGTGGCCCCTAACGCCCATTTGCTCCAGGGACTGTTTGACCCTGCTTTCTGTAAAATGTACATCGCTCTGGGCGCATTACCAGGTACCGTACTTCCAGAAGGTACCAAAGGGACGGTACTTCAAGTTGCTGGATTTCCACTGGCCTACAAACTGGTACCAAATGCCAAATGACATCACAGTTCGAGGCAGGGTATTTTGTACTGAATTTGAAAAATGGGTGTAGTCTATTATACAGCTTGGCGATATGCAATATTAATACAAATATCATATGTTGTGCAAATACAATTCTTACATCGCTAGTCAGCTATGTGAAGATCAGGCTTTTTATTACTTTAATTTCTGTATGGACATTAGTGTGGGGGCTTAACGTTTTGCTAAAATATTTTTACTCTGTCATGGGAAATAACTTAGCAAGCTTTGCAATTTTAATTATTATTCCTCTTATTGATTATTATATTATTGAGATATATTATAGATTTAAAAATAAGTTTAAAGTTTTTGCATGAGTGCTGCACACATTCTCCGAGACAATCACAATCATTTTCATTCTTGCTGGTTAAATCACCCGTAGACTGGTTTGTGAGAAATGCCTTTTTTTTGTTTTATAAATACCCTAATATTTGTATTACAAAATCACATCGCTAGATTTACATTGAAATTATGTCGCTAGGATTCTATAGTATATTAAACACATCGTACTTGTTTCATTTCTCCAGATGGCTATATATATATATATATATATATATATATATATACACAACAAAGTATATATATAAAAACTTATTTTGTTCTTGTTTTCTGAGTTTTAAAACTTTTTTCAAGACAGACAGGTTATTTGCATAACCAATCGACAAAAATGTTGTTTCAGGTTCCACCCCGGTTCCACAGTACCTAAGACTGGAACTGCACTCAACTGGGAGTCAATGGGAAAGCAAAAGTACAAAAAGTACTAAAAGTGCTGCAGTGGAAAAGCGCCCTTGGATGAAAACCTCTGCTGAATAATCAATAGGCTTTACCTGGGCTGGCAGATATCTGGGGGGCACTGGGGGGTGTCCCCGAAGCCCCTCCAGGTTGAAAGGAAAGTGATTGTTTACGTCTGCTTAGCCAAATTGCTTTCTGGTGTATTTCAAAGAAAGCACTTGGCAGGATTCCGTCACGTTGGTGGCTCGCCTTATACGGGCTGCGTTGGCCTGACTCATCCAGAGATGAAGCACTGGATTCCAGGAACCTTCTCCTGAAGAGGCTTCAAGCTGAGTGCAGTGGCCAGGGGTAGACAGCTCCATCCTGGGAATGGTAAAGAACAAACCCATGTCCGCTTGCTTGTGCTGTACATGTGGAGACACTTGCTGCTTATAGCGAGTTCGGTAATGGTCTTCCTCTTTCTCATAATTCACAGGACACTGTGCAGTTTCAGCAAGTGCCTCAAGAAAGAACAAAAGCAGAAGAAAGTCTCCTGGTGAACCCTAAAGCTGGTTTAGCAGTCACTTTTATTGTGTAAGAAATACACATGTCCAGCATGAATTATTACATCTGACAAGAAGTGAACAACATAAACTTCAACATCTTCAGTATTTCTGCATAAGGAATGTTATTCACAAATTCAAATAAGACAATCACACACCATTAAAAAATTAAGTATTATTTACAATTGAATGGATTTCAGTTAAACTGAAAAAAGGATGCTGATAAATTTAAAAATAACACAAAGCAATTTACATAAACAAATCCAATGATATTAAAAACAACAGTATAGTCTGCAGCAAGACAAAGCTAATCTATCACGAGACCAGAAGTGCCCAACCAACCAGAATCCTGTACGTTTTCACAGAATACATTTTAATTAGCACCTAAATGAAAGCTGAAACGCCAGGTGAGACAATTTCCTATCCAAATGTCTATGAAAGTGATTAACGGATGAGGTTGAGCAAATCCGTGCAGCCCAAGAGAACCGGCGTTGGGCTCACCTGCTCAGGATTTTTAGGGAACATCACCCATGGTGAAGTGTCCCCAGTTCAAGAGGTCTTATACCTCACCCTGAATCTCCAGCTTCTAGAAGATAATCTGGAAAGTGAAGTCCACATCCAGATTTAAGGTGACTGGGGAGTGCGTTCCATTCATGAGTATAAATCATGGGGGGATGGGGGGGTTGTAACCCCCCAATAATCAAAACCAGCCAATACAAGCCCCTGGACTCCCTTAAATGGGTGGAGACCTCAACCCTACCAATGTTCAACCCAAAGTTATACCCTTGGTTCCACTGGAGGAGATTCATAGGAACATACAGATTAGTATAAAAAGGCACTCTCCAGGTCTACAGAAGGACTTCCAGACTCTAAAGGTAGAGAAGGCAGGGCCCATATGGCCAGACCTGGGTGACTGAGGCCAGCCTGCACATCCATCATAATTCTACAGAAAGATTAGCTCCAAGAAGAATTAATTTTCTTTTTCCCGCATAAAATCAGCCCACAGATGCCCTCATAGCCTCTTCTTGGAGCCTCTGCCTGACTGCCTGGCCCTAGGGAGGAAACTGGATACTGTCTGGCTGTCCCAGGCATGTCATGTCTCCCCTTGCCTATTTATGACAAGCTACCAAAATATGTCCCCCCCCTCCCTTTAAGGTGGCGATTAGTAGCAGGGTAGGCATTAGCAGATTCGGGGGGTAAGAGCACCCGGTGCCAAGAGAGACAGCTGCATATAGACACCCCCCCACCCCGCACTAACCAGTGATTTTGAGTACAGACGCAGGACACAAATTCTGCTCCTGGAGTTCACAGTTTATGTAGAATAGGTACATTTAAAACAAATATTTTCATGATATGAAAGACCACAGAAACACGGCGGACCCTTATAAATCTACTAGCTCTGCTCCTGGCTCCACAAACATGAGTGGGATTATGGGTAGAGCAGTGTCCGCCCAGCCTTCCTAGTTTAGTCTGGAAGCCTGGCCTCTCTGCAAAGTACGGACATCCTGGATTGGCATTGTGATCCCGTTTCTGACACACGTTAAACATTTTAACAACACTAACCAACACTGGGAAGATTTTTTTTCCATGATACCATAATTCTCCTATGACAAATATATAGCCTATAGTAATGAGTGCGCTTTTGTTACGTTTTTATTTGTTACTGAGGCTTTGTGAGCTCATGAGTAAGTGTTCAAACATTTCAAGATAATGCGGTGAAGTCGGGTCTGTGGTGACCCTCTGTTATGTAAGCAGGTATGTAGGCCAGAGGTGGGCAATCTTACCTGCAAAGGCCCAGCGTCTATGCAGGTTTTTGGGATAACCCTTTCAAGCTTTTCAAACCCATAATGAATAGGGGTGGAGATTTCAGGTCCAGAGAGTAAAAATGCACACCAAGATTTTGTTTCAACCAACTAGTAGAGTATAAAGAGTCACACTCACAGAGTACTCAGTAGATTTTGTTTTAACCAACAAGTTGAGTACTCTGTGAGTGTGACTCTTTATACTCTACTAGTTGGTTGAAACAAAATCTTGGTGTGGATTTTTACTCTCTGGACCTGAAATCTCCACCCCTGATAATGAATAATCTAATAATCTTAAAGGGTATCAGTGAAAACCTGCATACACAACGGCCCTTTCTGGATAAGATCGCCCACCCCTGCTCCAGGCGATCTATCTTTAAGTGCTAAAAGGTGAAAACAGGTTATTTCCAAGTACCTTTCCTTCACAGGCACATTGGACACTGGAGACAAAAGGTAGTGCAACAATGACCCCTTTGAACATTTAACAGACCAGTTACACCAGCAACTGTACTGCCTCAATTACACATTTGTGCATTACATCACGGTGACTTTGACTAGTCCTGCTCCAGGCTAGTGCTTTGATGGGAAACTCTGAATCTTATCTTGCCCGACTTCACAAAGGATGATTATTCTGAAGTGGAAGGACTTTAAAAAGCTGCCTACTCTGCATGTCGTCTGGGCGTTTCTGCAGGACTCCGCAAGCCATCAAGTGAGGAGATGCGCGCTGCTCGGCCTGCCGGCCTCCAGTACCAGTAATTTCCAGGTTTCTGACCCACTGGTTCCCCCACTGAAAATCCACAGCAGTTTCTGCTACCTCAGATGGGGGGGGGAGAAAACCTTTTAAAGGAAGATTCTAAGTCGCCAGCATTTCAGTTTAATTCAAGCTGTAATTGTCTGGTCAGACAGCACTTCTTTGTCTCAGAGAAAGCTTCTGGGTGCTGGGGGGGGGGGATTTCCTGGTTTTAAAAAAAAAAGCTTACGTACATACAAATAAAGGAACCCAACCAATCAAAAAATGTGCAAATTTTACTTGTATAAATAGACTACAGTATTTGGACTGGGAGGTGTAAGGAGTGGTTTATTTGCACCAACGCGTGTGAATATCACTGTGTTCAAAACCTGGGATTAAGTGCGTGTGCGCCTGTGTATCTGAGACACGGGGGTGGGGGTGGGTGTCGGGGTCACACCCAGTCCTGCAGGGAGCGTTTGCAGTAGACCAGCAACCTTGGAGGCCCCTTTCTCTGCAGCGTGCTAATTATGGCGTAGATCAATCCCAAAATGCACAGCACCAGCAGCAGCGGCACCGTCACCATGACGATGTCCATCACGCTGGCCCCGTCGTTATCCATCTTCACCACCACGTCGATGTCATTGGTGCCCTCGTCCTTGTAATCCACCTCGTTGGTGCGGTCGCCATCGCGTCCCGCGTTGGGGTCGAACGGCTTATCGTCGACCTTGGGCCACTTGCGCCCCGTTTCCTTGTCTTTATCCGTGTCCAGGTCCGGATCCACTGGGCATCCCATGAAGTCCCGCAGGATAGATTTGGGATATCCCGGCTCGCTTGTCATGCGGAGGTTGTCAAATTTCCAGTACTTAGTTCCTTTGTAGAAGTAGGTGTAAGCTGTGCAGTAAGAAAAAGAGAAACAAGCATCTTACTACACTGACTCCCTACCAGCTTAAAGAAGAGAAACAAGCATCTTACTACACTGACTCCCTGCCAGCTTACAGAAGAGATTAAAGCACTTAAAGCAGAAGTACTGCATAGTCAGGGTCAAATTCTCAGGTGATTTATATTTACAATATTATGATCTTCATTGATACATAAATAGACAAATATGGTGAATTTTCCTGTGCCTCACATAAAGCCTGAAGTTGCCCCTCCTGCGTTATTTCATAGTCCCCTGCCCTCTGCTCCTCTCCCTCACCCACCTCCATCTTCGCTCAGGAACGCCCCCCGGGGAGAGGGTGGGATTTCCCCCCAGACGCTGATGAGTTTGGGGTAGTCCCTGTCCACAGCCCGGGATTCTTCATTAAAGCGCCAGTACCTGTGGCAGGTCAGAAGCACTGAAAAGGACATCCTGCTCTTCTACTGCCCCCCCCCCCCCAAAATTCAGGCAAGTGAAACACAAAGGTTTGGCAAAGAGCAATTAAGGAGGGGGAGGCTGTTTCTTACCGGTCCCCCCTGAAGAAGTAGGTGAAACCGGAGGGTTCCCACCAGATGGCTGTCTCAATCTTGTCATATGGGATATCCCGCCCATAGTACATCAGCTCCTGGGGGTATCCAGGCTCCAGGTGGGCTTCTCGAAACAGCCAGTACTTACTTCCTATAGATGACAGGGATGGGATTAGGGTTTACGGTGGATGGGGTGATGTGCTGTCCAGCTGGGGTTTTTAACACCAAGGAAGCCACACATTTGCATAGGGCCCCCGAGGTTAGGAGCCCCCCCTGCTGGCAACAAACAATCATTAAACTAAAAATGATAAATACATACATTCCTTATTCTGGAGATGCTGAAGCAGCATGTTCTGCTAACCACTTCGCTAGCTATAATTTTCTGACTTGCTAGGTTACTAGCTGTTTATTTAATTTCTGAAACATCTTAGATATGGTAGAAGGGCCCCAAGTGACTATTTGTGTGGGGCCACAGAAACAACAAACCAGTCCCTGGTAATATCCTAGATTAGGAACCCACTGGCACCCATTATCCCAGTTTGGTGAGCTCAGCCTTGTCTGTTGAGAGAATCGCCCATGTCAAAGCAGCCAACCCAAAAAAAGGCCCGTTCTGCACAGGTCAGCTTGACGTGGGAATTCTGTGTGAGAATGTCGCACAACGTGCGACAGCTGTTTGCACACCCCCCAGCCCCGGTCCTACTGGCAGCGATTCTCACTGCAAACCGAAACTCATGCAGTCAGCATCTGGAAACTGCATGCTGCCACATCTGCCAGAGGTCCGACTCCAAAATCACTCCTTTTCTGTCGGCTGTTTTCCGTAAATGCCAAAATCCAAATGTTAGGATGTTTGGCCGCTGACATCATTAACACTAATAACAACTATAATAATGTTTTTCATGGGGCTGCAGCTGTCTTGCTGGGGTAGGGACTCAAGGTCTGTTTTTAATGTTAACAGGGAACGCTAGTCTCAGCTAATCTCAGCAACGTACAAAAAAGAACTTAAGAGCATAATTTTCTAAGTGTTAGACAAGGGCCACAGCGATGATCACAATGACGTACGTTTGAACTGTTGGCACATAAACATCAGAATGAGGCTAAAGGTCAAGTCAGAGTCAGTGAGAAGGTATCACCTTGAACAACACAAGTAAAGGATGCAAATTCTCATTTTATGATTGCTTTAAGGCAGAGAAGTTTGAGCAGTAACCTAAAGCAAGAGAGGACACAGCTTTATACAGGCTGCCCTCCCTACATGTGCCCCATTCTGCTGCCAGGGCTCCGGTTACAGCGAGGGGGCAGAGTCTTGCATCCTAGCAACAAGGAAAAACACAATCATAAACCACCCACGTGGGGGGGATCCGCTTTCCATCCAGACACACGTTTCCCGTCACAGGGTGCGGTCTATCCCTCCCCGTAGATGGTGCTGATCTGACCAGAATTAATCACGATGAGTAACAAAAGGTCACTGCCGGGATTTTGTCTTTACAAGATGGGCTGATCATCCAGCGCTATGAAAGGTCAGAAGGCACAAAACGGCCAGACGCAGTACCTTTGAAGAAGACGAACCTCCCATCATGTCGCTCGTAGGCGGCGTCAATGTCCCCTGGCAACCCCCTCCAGAAGTGCCCAATCGGCATGGGATAATTGTCCAGGACCCGATTCCGTCGGACCCTCCAGAACCACCGGCCCTGTTGGGCAGGGAAGGGTGCAGACGATCAGATCTCCACACCGTTTCCTTGAGGTCTGAAAAACGTGTTGTGTTCATCAAGTAACATTGGGATTCACACCTGACCAGAGTATTTGGAAGTACCAAAACTAATGTGACATTTAAACATTGTGGCACGTACACCCAATACACGCAGCACAGCCACTGCATGAGGGAGGCCTATAGATTCTTTGGCACGCATCCAGAACTTGATGCTAATTCAAGGGTCTGCCGTTAAAAGCAGAACGAGAAGCTCTGCCAAAAGGTTCTATATTTAAACTGGCCACCCTCAGCCATTCCTCTCGTTTATGAAGGCATGACAACTCCAGGATGACTTGAACAAAATGCAGATCCCCCTTGAGCTGTCCCTCTTCTGTTCACGCTCTTCTGTTGCACACTTCCACACATCACCCAAAGGCACCTCACCTTGAAGACAAACATCTCTCCACGCAGCATGGCTACGGTGTCAAAGTTGCCCTCGCAGATGTTGGGGCCATAGTGGTCCGGCCGATCAGTTACATGGGGGCTGTCGGGCTCTCTGGGGGGTGGGCCCTGGGGTGTCCTCGGGGGGCTTGGCTGTCGGGGGTCTGGCTGAGCCGGCTGCCGGGGTGTAACGGTAGGCAGAGGTCTGGTGGGGCTATTGTTTGGGGGACCTGGTAGATTCAGCACAGAGACAAAAGTTGATTTCGTTGACTCATCTTCCCTGAACTAGACACAGCCGATGACCACACAGAACCTTGGAAGGCATGCCATGAGACAAATCTCTAGAGACTGAATCTGGAAAGCAGCTGCAATCGATGAATTAGTGCCTAGGAAACCACAATAAATGACACGACCCTTGCAGAGGTGAACTATCAAGAAGCCCAAAATGGTATAATAGACGTCATGGACATGTGTATAATGGACATCACCACCCCACTACAATCAACAATTTTACACAATTTTGGAGGACAAACCAAAATTGCTCAGGTCTTATGAGTTAGTGCTTGGTATATTCATATAGCCAGACACTTAACGAACCTCTCAAGATACTCAAACCTGATTAACAAGCATCTCAACCTCAACACTGCTGCCTGTAAACCTGACACGATGGATCATCCGTGTAGAATCCCACATGCAGGTCAGGCTGAATACTCCAGGTTTCAGTCCACAAGTGACCAACGAGATAATCTCCAGGCCCAGGCTTCAGAAGAGGCAGCCCACCGTAGATCTGCTGGATTCCACGCTGGTCGTCCTCGGGCAGCTGGAAGTCATCGGTGTCCATCCACTGGTAGAAGGGCGCCATGATGGCAGAGGGATTGTTGGAATGTTCCAGGCCTAGGGCATGGCCAAGCTCATGTACGGCTACCAGGAAGAGATCATTCCCTGAAGAGGGAGGGCAGCAGAGTCACCTCAAACCCAAGCTGGAACAATTTGCCTCTCGGGTCTTTCAAAATCAAACTAATTCAATTACTTCCATTAATTGACCTGTTAACGTGACCTTAACCCCCCCCTCCACACACACACACACACACATACACACAAGCAACCTTGTCAAAATACCTGAGAGATCTTGATTGCCAAGTGTCCAGGGTTCGTCTGAGTCAAAGTGCGTGTCCCCACCCATGCCGGGCCCAGGAAAGTAGGCGTGTGCCAAGAAGCCACCCGCACCATCAAAGGGTGAGCTGTCACCGTGGAAACCAGACGCGAAGAACACCATGATGTCAGGCTCCTTGCGCCGGTTGTACTTGACTTCATGGAAGGGCACCTCGTGGAAGCGCAGCGGCGTGGCGCTTTCCCACACCCGGAAAGCCTTGCGTACCGCCTCGTAAGAGTTGTACTCGCCCACTCTTGGTGTGTAGTTCTGAATGCTGGAAATGGGGGGGTTGGGCTGGTCAGTCTTTCTTGGAGCATGAACATCTCCAAATGTCAAATCACACTCACCAGACAAATCTAGGTATTCCTTCATATCTACCATTTTGAAAACCAATTAAGACTTAAAGGATAAACATGGTTGCTTACAAACCCTAATACAATAGGATTTTCAGTGGTGCCCAGTATGTGCATTAATATTGCAGGTCTCTGGGGGAGTTCAAGGACGTTTAATAAAGGTGTGTTGAGGTTTGGGCTACACCTTTACCTGAACGTCAGCTCCTCCTTGTTCCACCTGTGACCTGTCAATGCGTAGCGTTTCCGGCGAACGTTGGTTTTGATCTGCCCCCCAAATTTGTCAGGGACTCCGCACCGAGGCCTCTTCATGGCCCTAGGAAGCGAGAGGAGCTGTCAGCACTCGCTGTGGCTGGTGGGTGTGCAAATCATAGAAATTACATAAAAATGCTTGGGGGGGGGGGCATACTCCTGTGTGGCCTTGTCCAGGACTCCGGTGACCGGCAGACCGTAAAACCGCTGCATGTCGCTGATGGCGGAAGACAGTATCTGCGCTGAGCGCATGGTGGACATGCGACCGCTGGCCTGGGGAAGGTAGCCGTATAGCCGCAACCAGGACTGGAGGGAGAAAGGCAGCAGAGGGGGTCACTCTGGGTTCAACCTCGAGAAGCTAAAGATCCCAAGGTGTGATGGCAAAGAAAGGTAAGGATGGATGCACTACCTGCAACAAAACAATAATAAACAACATGAACAACCAAATGATCCCTTTGTTTCTTCCACAATATGAGTGACACACTAAGCCCCTTGCGTCACACTCATTCTCAAGCTAGAGGAGCGCTATAGGCAAGCCTGGTGGATTGAGTGATCACTGGTCCCCATAGACTTCCTGACGACTAGATTGGGAAACAGTTATGATCAGTTCCTTTGCCCTTCTTTGCTATGGGAATACTGGTTGCGTGCGGTGATGCCCAGCTGACACATATTAAATGTCAGCAGGAGGCAGGCGGCCATTAGATGAGACGTCATACAATCAGACTATGGAGACAAGCAGTCATTACTCGGGAGACGGAAAGTCCTGTAGGTGGGCAGAGGAGGATGGGCCAGGAATACGGACACGCAGGAAGAATAGCGGAGATCAGGCTGGGGTGGAGGTGGCAGGAAGGGTTACACAGGGGGAGGGAGGAGAAACATGAATGACCCTCACGGGCTGATGGGTAGTGAGTGGGGTAAGGACTGGCGGCGTGTGCCTCAGTGGGCACCAGAAGGCTGCTGGCTCAGATCCCAGAGTTAGCAGAGTGGGGATCTGATCCCCTGAGCAAGGCACTTAACCCCCAGTTTCTCCAGGGACTGTCTAACACATTTTCTTAAAAGTGCATGTAACTTTGGGTAAAAGTGCCTGCTAAATAAATAATAATGGACATTTTCCGTCAGTAGGCATTTTCTATCCCAAACACTACTAATTACTTAATTACACCTAATTAGAATAATGTATCTGTGGGCACTGATTACAACAACCACAACACAGCAACAGCAAAGTTCAGGCTGAGGCTATGAATTACAGGAGACGGGCAGAATCAGTCGAGCTGCCGTGTCCGAAAGCACGATTCAGCGCAGATTTCTCGGTATAGAGCTGGGTGGTGACCTGGGTGGCCCATGTTATCCACCCTAAAGATGCAAAAACTATCAAGAAACCACAAATGCTGAAAGGCAACACGTCAATATTTCAGCTGAAGCGGCTAAAATGGATGCCCTGTGCATTTCCGAAACCTCGCAAAACTGATGTCACCACCAATGACATATTCGGCATGGCCTGGAGTTTGAATGGATCTCACTGGTGTGCTTTACCTCCATCTGTTTTCCTAAAGCTATTAACCACAGCTGCTAAGCAGACCCCCGCAGCCAGAAAAACTATTGTTGCTAAGGACAGATTTTCATATTTTGAATACTGGCTGGGGATTGCGGCTTCTTTTTGGGAGGGGGGACGCGTGGGTGTGAGCTCTCTGCATGTCATCTAATGAAACTTAGGTAACCTCTGGGGAGATTAAGGTCAGTGAGCAACGTATGAACTACAGGTGTCCTTCCACAGTCAGCCCCAGGCTTGCAAGACACCAATCTCATGTTTAGTGACCCACTCCCATCTCCCCCAGAACCCTATGGACCCCATATTTCTGTAAATGGCCAGCCAAGGCCCACTCCTTCTCTCTGTTCTACTCTAAATCCTTAACAGTGCTGCTGCCTTCCTTTCACCTCTCCCGTATATCAGTGTTTCCCAATCCGATCTTCAGAGACCTGCAGAAGTTCACGTTTTTGCTCCCTCCCAGGAAGGAGCAAAATTGTGGACTATTTGGCAGGGAGCTGGAAGGGAGCAAAAATGTGGAGTGTCAGTGGGACATTGAGGACTGGGTTGTAAAACACTGCTCTATACCTTCTCAAAGTCTTTGCTCAAGAAGGGGTTTTTGTTGAGAGCCCCCAGCCTCAGCTCCAGGAAAGGTGTGCAATGGCTCTGGTAATTATAGCTCAGGTACCTATTAAAAACCACAACTTGGGTCTTTTATTCACACCCCCCCCACCACCAAGGGAACCTTGGCATCGACGGCAGCGGTATTTATTACAGAGAGCTGAAGTGGCTGAAATACCCAAGTATTTCAGCAAAGTAATTCAATGTGCACCTCATTACTAGAAAACCAATTGAGAAGGTTCTGAAAGAGTAGCCAAGGGGGAAAGAAACATGGAAAAAACCCATTTTGGCTCTGCCACGGGCCCTGGTGCTTATCACTGCCTGCGGCAAAGCCAGAGTGGTGATTTAAGGACACGTTCACATTCAGCCAAAAACAGCGTTTCCCTATCCAGTCCTCAGGGATCCACGGAATCCACATTTTTGCTCCCATTGGAGCTTGGAGGGAGCAAAAACATGAAGCGGACATCCAGTGGACTGGAATGGGAAACACTGGCCTAGAAGAAAGTCGACAGTGTCAACAAGGAAGGCCTGATATCCTGATGACTACCATCTGCCATTGCTGACAACCATTCAAACCACGCATTTTGCGTGGGCCCCCTGGGGTTTGGAGGCCCCCTGTTGGCCACAATCACGCACTATAATTCAGAGTACAGGGTGTGGGTGGGGAGGCCCGAAGTGACTTTTGAGTGGAGCCCCAGAAACTACAGCCCTGCACACAGTGTACTCCCCAAACCTGCACACAGTGTAATCCCCAGCCCTGCACACAGTGTAATCCCCAGCCCTGCACACAGTGAACTCCCCAAACCTGCACACAGTGTAATCCCCAGCCCTGCACACAGTGTAATCCCCAGCCCTGCACACAGTGTACTCCCCAAACCTGCACACAGTGTAATCCCCAGCCCTGCACACAGTGTAATCCCCAGCCCTGCACACAGTGTAATCCCCAAACCTGCACACAGTGTAATCCCCAGCTCTGCACACAGTGTAATTCCCAGCCCTGCACACAGTGTAATCCCCAGCCCCGTAACAGAAAACAGAAACACATGAATGGCCAGCAAAGGGCTGAAGACTGTGCTCTGAAGCAAAGAGCAGCCTGGAATTAGCTTGGTTAGAGATACACCCTCTGCAGTACAGCAGGACACCTCATTTGGCAATGAGAACCTGCCCGACCTTCCAGGAACCAGATGCACATGCAGCCATGTCCCTGGTGACATCCACATCTATCCGCACCAACACCAGCAGTGTGGTGTCCATGACGACCAACAGTGTGGTGTCCATGGTGACAGGCAACTGCAGCAGGGAAAACACAAACTCTGCTGGGTGAGGCAAAGCAATGTAGAGCTGAAGAGTTCAGGCTGAATACAAGGGGGGGGGGGGCAATGCTGTGAATGATTTTGTTCATAACATGTAAAAGAAACACAAAATGTTCCTTTATACAACATGCATT
>JAABNX020000008.1:20063618-20086532 GCA_015163995.2 Mormyrus lacerda | reverse complement strand
TTGGGGGGGCCTGGGGTGGCCGGGGGGCGGGGGGCACCCCTCCTGGCTGGACTGGCCCCCCATTTGCCGGGGGGCCTGGGGTGGTCCCATCCTTGGCTGCCGGCTGGGGTCCCATTGGGCGTGGTGGGGCGGGACTCTCCCGGTCTGCGCCTACGGGGGGGTTCCCTGCTGCCGGGCTGCCTGTGGCGCCCCTGAGTTCCCCGGTTGGCCGCCCCTACCAGCCACAGGGATGTGTGCTTAGTCCCCTCTTGTATTCTCAGTTCACACACAACCATGTCACTAAACACAGGTCCAACATCATCATCAAGTTTGCAGGATGACACAACAATCATAGGCCTCATCACAGACAATGATGAGACAGCCTATAGAGAGGCGATGGCGCTGTACAACTGGTGTTTGTTAGCAAAACAAGAGAAATGATAGTGGACTACCGGAAACGACCAGTCGGGGAACATCAGCCCATCCACATCAACGGTGACAAGGTCTAAAGGGTCACCAACTTCAGATTCCCTGGAGTTAACATCACCGGGGATCTCTCCTGGACCCTTCACACAGACACTGTAATCAGAAAAGCTCCCCAGCGGCTCGACTTCCTGAGGAGGCTGAGGAAGTTTGGCATGAACACCAACATCACCTCAAATTTCTACAGGAGTGCGATTGAGAGCTTGCTGACAGGCTGTGTTACAGTTTGGTACGGGAGATGCTCTGCCAGCGGCCAGAAATCACTACAGAGAGTGGTGAAGGCAGCAGAGTATATCACAGGCATGAGGCTTCCTGCTATTCAGGACATTTATCTCCAGAGGTGCCTCCGTAAAGCACACAGCATCATCAAGGACCACAGCCATCCAGCACGACAGCTGTTCTCCTTGTTACCGTCCGGCAGACAGGAGTCTACAGGAGTCTGTCTGCTTGGACTTCAAGACTAAAAAATAGTTTTTACCATCAAGCCATTCGACACCTCAACTACAACACTTGAACACACACACCACACTTCACAGGATGCACACACAAGCAGTCCTATACAATACATACTGTCCTATACAATACAGGTACACTTTGCACTAAAAAACAGAAAATAAAAAACTCCTACTCTGTGCAATACTGTTACTAAACCACCACCTTAAATCGTTGACGAGTGTACTGCTCACTCTTGGCATTTTATCTCAAGTGCAATAACGTTGTCTCCCCCCCCCTTTCCACCCACCCCACCTCAGTACATGCTAGCGGTTAGTTTTTTTTTTTTTTTACTACATTGCTGAGAGACTTGTCTATTTTCGTCAATCACATTTCATTGTAATCTTGACCTTGTGCTAACTTCCATATGACAAACTAAAACTGAAACTAAAAATAAAACAGAGCTGATGGTCACATAGGAGAGCTAGCATGTGACCCGTCAGCTCCGAGGGCCGTGAATTGCCCAGCCTGGGGGCAGCGCGAGCAAGCCACGCGTGTACTGTGTCTCGGGAAGCTCGTAAGTGCTCAGCGACAGAGACTTTAAGGCACCATATTTGTCTGCTGCAGACTGACCACTCTAGCCGCCGTGGAGCTGTTCAGCGGTGCAACAACGTAATAATACTTCGTCGAGTCCACCGTAATTCCGAACAAGGCGAACTGAGCCTCCGTCTGCAACGAACCAAACTGCCGCCTGGCCGTACCAAAACTCTGGGAGCTTATATCTAGCCGTTTTAACATTTAATCGCTAGACTGGATGTGTATTGCAGATATCCGTAATTCAATTCGTCCTAGTCAAAAATAGCATTTCAGATATCCACAATGACATTCTTCCCATCCACAATTGTCATTTCAGATATCTACAACGTCAATCTTCATAGAAGAAATTACGTCACTTTTGCCATTCATGTCTATTGGGCTTTCATTTTCAGATATCCACAATTATATTTCAGATGTCCATATTACATGCTCTGGTCAACATGCATTTACAGGCATTTTCTGAATGAATGACCGTCCCATGCACTGACTGCGAACAGCTAACAGCCCCTCAACACGCCACTTGCGCTAGGTGTCTGTCTGTCAGCAGCAAAAATGAAACTGGAGCAAAACTAGTAAAACAGGTACGTGTTGTGCCCTAATCTGCCCCTCTGCCACGGATTGCCTCCCCTGACGTAATCGCTCCATTTAAATTCAAAGTCGCTTCTCCAGCGCAGCAGAAGTAAACGCTCGCTGTAAATTAATTTCTTTGCCTTAATCCGACTGAAAAAACTCAAAGTAATTGTTTATTATGCATTTTTACATTCGAACCTTAAGTTCTCATTCACAACCTCCTGTAATTCGTCACAACTGTGACAGTAACTATTTCATTAAAACGCTACAGTAATGCTTTTCATCTAGACAATACTCGTCTGTGCAAATACAGTCGCTTTCAGTCACAAGAAGGGACTGATTTAGTTGAAAGATATTTTTGATAGTTTGTTGTATCGATTCTGCTGAAAATTGTCTTCTATTCTCTCGTCGTAAATTTCACCACTCACTCTAAACCCCGTGTGTACATTACAGCTAACAGTCGTATTGTGAGTCGTCCAGACTCTAGAATGCCACAGAATGCCCCCCCTGTCTAACTCTGGCTGAGAAAATCCTACATGCACCAAACTTGCACCAGTTACTGCTATTTGTCCCTTTATTCTGTATAAATTACTTTTGGCTGGGTCATAAGGAAAAGATTCGATCTAGGTGGGGCATTTTATAGCAGGCCACCTTGCCACAGAATGCCCCCCCTGTCTAACTCTGGGAAATCCTACATGCACCAAACTTTACTGGACTTTAAACAGTTACTGCTATTCGTCCCTTATTTACCTTCCAGTTAATTATATTCTTATTGATTAAAAACAGAGTTATTTAGAAAGTTTATGAAATTCTGTTTTTTATTTCTGTTTTTACAGTAGATAATATCTTACAGTCCCAATCAGAGTTGAAACTGCACCCCCCCCCATATCTATCATTCTTTCTTTACATCCCAGACCAAAGTAATTTGTATAGATTTGTAAAAATTTAAAGATATCTTAAATAGAATTGTGACTAGGAGAAATAAAGTTTTAGATATGTTGAAATACATTTTCTACTAATAACAATGTGATTGTTGATATCTGTGATTGCCATTCTGATTAGTAACAATATAATTTTGACCTGGAGAAATGATGTGTATATCTAATATGTAATTATGGACAGGAGTGTGACTTGATTAAATGGTAAAACGGCTTGCCATAGGAGCTTGAGCGCAGCTGCGTTCGCGAGCGTGGTCGGGGCGAAACACAAACGCACCCAATCGTCGGGGTCACCACTGAGTCCCCACAAGTCGAGCACCAAAAAGCAGGTGTCTATTTCAGGGTGCCTAAAACACAGAAAAGCTGGCGCATAGAGTCCCTGCTTGGACATGCGTGATCACCACACCCTGCGTGCTTGAGCCGGGGCTGCTTGTCTCACGGGTTAGTTGTCACAGTGCTTATTCCAGACACACTAGATGGCGCTGTGGGACAGTATTGATATCAAACTGTTAGCCTTTGATAGGCTACTTATTTGCACTTGCAATTTTGCTGAGCAGACACAAAACACTGAGGTGAGAAGGCAACTTTTAATTTTCATGGGTCAGAGTAAATTTTCATGTTGGTGTTGTTTTTGTATTAAGACCTTGTAGGTTATTAGTCATTCAAAAACACTCATTAAAAAGTCAAAGGTAGTAGCTTTATTTTGAGTCATCGTTTTGCTATCAAGCTAAAGTCATGTGGCAGCAAGCTTAACATGTTCCTCAAGAAGTCAGTTGGGGATGGTTGTCTCATAGCTCTTGGGGTTGGTTGTCACATGTTTGTGACAACAAAGAAATTTGTTTTTTTCAACTGAGGATGTGCAGACAGTGATATCTTTTGTGTCTTTCTTGTGGTAAAATGGTCAGGAGCTTCAAGAGAAAGACAGATAGGGGCAGAACACCAGCAGACATTATGCTTTTGGCTGAGAGGCAGGTGATGCTAGAAGGCAAAAGCATACGTCGCACAGCGAAAGAATTTGATATTAACTACAGGACATTGACTCCTTACTGCCAGAAAATGTCAAATAATGACATCCAGGGTGGAGCTACCTCTCCCTCAGTGCCAGCTGTCTATATAAAAAATTGCCAGATTTTCAATGTTCACCAAGAACTGCAGCTGTGAGATTACAAGGCCTCTGAGATCTATTACGGTCTCTCTCCCAAAGAGATATTAACATAAGGGACATTAATGACATCTATCATAGGGATGGTATTCATATTAAAACTTATTTGCAGTTTCTATCTTAAAAAACTAAAAAGTTACATATCATCTTGTAAGATCTCAATTCATCACTGAAATCCTATTGAACCTCCATAGGGACAACCAACCCCGTGTTGGTTGTCACATTGTGTCAGTGTCTTTGACGGTTAATTGCCAACCGTTACAATACGTTCTAAAAGTAAAAGGGATACGCATTTAAAGCCAAGACCTCATGCAAGTTTTCATTTCATGTAGGAGTTACTGCTGAAAGATTTTTTGTAGATGAGCAATTCATGCATGAGTAAAAATTGTGACAACCAACCCTGGTCTCCCCTAGGTAAGAGAGAATGTGAATTCTGCCTAAATCAGGGGTCGGCAACCTGTTTAAAGTTAAGTATCTGTCCTAAATGTCCGACCCAACATTTGCAAAATGCCGCTGGGTAGAGGAGAGGGTTTGAGACACAATTTTAACACAAAAACAAAACATCAAGTTCTTACAAAAAATAAAGACTGTTTCGGGGGGGGTGGCATCTCAGTTTTAAATCACTCGGATGCAAAACAGCACAAAGGTGACTAATATATTACGACATTGCTCAGTTCTGGCGCGACAGTCTTCACCGTCACCCCTCCTTTCCTGAGCAAAGTTCGTTTGGTTCTGCAGTTGTCTGTCCTTCACTCTGCACTTCAGTATTGTAACTACTGACTGAGCAGCGCAATATGTCCTCACCACAAGGAATTCAGCTGGCTATAAGTAAATCGGAGAAAATATGCCAGTTCTTATGAATACTTGGGAAGGAATGGTGGCGTTTTACTACAAAACGTATATGAAATAATTAGGATTCCCAATAAATAAATCTCAGGCACTGAAGAATACTCTGGGGACCATTTCATTTTACCAGAGACGTAATCCCGTCGCAGAGAATGACTTTGAGGAAGATGCAAATGATGCAGATCAGATATCGCAGAAGCAACAGACCGTCCTCATTCACATAAAGCTAAAGAAATATCTAAATGAATAATAATACTAAGCTATAAATAAAGAATTTATCTTTACCCTTTGGTATTCTCATAATATGTTAAGACATGAAAATGTGAATGTGTCCGTCATTCTGAGAAGAGCCGCAGGTTGCTTATGTCACGCCGGCAGGCAAAGCATGGAACGGACAATCAGGCTCCGAGACACAGGAATACGGGGTTTATTAGAATACAAGAGCAGACATGGCATAACCAGGCACATGACGTTAAATACATACTCTGACGTGGATTTAAATACACAGGACTTAATGAAACTACAAGAAACAGTTGATGACATCGGGGTTTCACAAGGGGTTAACAAGGGGGTCGTGACACACAGGATGATCTTACGAGCCGGGCGTGACAGCTGACAACTGGCCTAAATGGTAGGAGCTCCTACACAGTCATGACGCTCTCAACTTTTACCGCAGACATGCTTTTTTCGGCATGAAACCCGTCTGTGTCTCATATTGCCTTTTTTTGCAAAATTTGTGCTTCTTTGCAAAATATGTATCAACAATTCAGCACCAAATTGCGTTAGCATCCTTTAACACATTCACTTCCCTATTCAGGAATCTTACTGGAGGAAACGTTCCTGTAACATTTAACATTGTAACGTTGAAAACATGTAGAGCAGGGGTGCCAAATACGTCGATCGCAAAGGTAGTCTGGGTAGATCGTATGGCATAAAAAAGTGTATGGATGACGCGTTCAACCGCACCAGTTGCTGCAAAACTCCAGCAAGCGACCGAGTCGCCTAGTTAACCTCCAATTTATTTCTACTAAACTTAAGAAAGGGTATAAAAATGAATAGGGGAGCTGGACCAAGTAAGAAGCCAAAAACCTACCACTTCCAAACGGAATCGGAAGAGGAGTTTTTTCACCATGTCATATTCGAAGTGCGTTTGCCTCATCTGTCAGCCTACCGCTGCTATTACGAAGAAGGGAAATGTGGAGCGGCGTTTTCGGACTGTTCATAAAAACTACGACATTAACTTCCCTCCGAAAAGCGAGCCGAGAAAGAGAAAGGTGAAGGAACTAAAATCCCAGATCAATTAAAAATACTTTATTTATCCCAAAGGGAAATTATTATTATTATTAATAATAATAATAATAATAATATCAGTAGCAGTAGTAGTAATAATAAATAATAATAACAATAAAGAATAATCAATATTTTATGCATAAATATATGTTTTGCATTTTTATTGTAGGTAGATCATTTTGACTTTATATTTATAAGAAGCTCGCAAGCTGAAAAAGTGTGGGAACCCCTGATGTACACAGTGGAAGTGAGAAATGTTTTCATCATCTGATACAAGCGATGACAGAAGCATGTTGTTTTTCGGAAATTATGCTATACTGTAGATTCGGGTTGTGGTGTACTGGGTTGGGGGGTGAATTTTGCTACGGTAGGGGGGTGGTCCCAATCTGGGAAAAAAAAACACTCAAAATATAAAAAAACACCATCAACTCGGAGGTTCTCTATGTGGTTTCAGAAAGACGAAACTTCCTCTATCTGACGCTCACTGCGGTGCTTGACAGGAACAGACGGAACGGCATTATTTTATCACACACAGCTGAAATAAACAAGAGTCGCGCTTTCAGGCAGATTGAAAGACACATCTGCGAGAACCGGAGAGCTTGGGATTATTTAGATGGAACAGCATCTCCGCTTAATTCTCCTCCTCCTCTTCAGTAGCATCACTTACACACTGCCAAGTAAGTAAGCAAGTAATGCTTATGATGTTTGTTATTCCACCTGTCCATGCTGCCACAAATGACTAGGCACCACTAAAAGGAAACATAATATTTCCTGTAAAAGGTTATCGTTACAGCTAGAGATTTTAGGATGTATAATTATACTCAAACGAAAGTTAGTTTTTCCCATTGTGTTAGTCTTTCTCATGGTGTTTGCTGCCCGAAACTGTCACGTTCATCGATTGTCAATTGTTTTACATGCTGTGTGTCAAAATTCTTGCTGTTGTCTCAGTCTTGGTGGTGGATGTCATTGATTCCCCTGCCAAACTTTTAGGCCTTAGGTAAGGCACCTCTGTTTTATAATAGTACAGTTCCCATTTAAAAAAAGAGTATTTTTTAATTAAGCGCACAAATAATTGCAGACCTTCAAATTCATTATATATTTATATAATTGCAACTTAAAAAAGTGACAAATCTTAATGTTTGGGCTTATTGGGTAATGCTGGAATTAGGTACCAAAAGAGAAGCAAAAAATTAAAGGGGAATTGAAATGCTGAACCTTGCCGGTGAATCTCTTGAGAGCCGACTTGAGAGTTCCTAACAGTAGTTGATCACACAGACTGGTCAGCAGGTTGGCTTAACTGTTTGTGGCCTCAATAGAACTGTTTATGGCCTTTGCAGACCAGCCAGTAAGCAAATAAGATACTAACAATTAATAAAATCAGCAGACAAATAAGGACAAGGTGACCTTGTGTGTAAATGTAAATCTCTGTAAGACCCCCGAATGAAGAAGCACCATTAAAACTCTATGTGTCCTCTTTGTCTTGTATTTTCAGTGCCATGCTCTGCAGTCATGCCTAACTGTGCAGCCAATAAAACACGTTCATTGATGAGGTAAACAACATGGAAAACACATAATTCCACATTTTGTTTGAGAATGAAATGGTCAGACATTCTTCTTCAGTCGAACTTTATTGAATTGCATTAGCAAAATGCATGACTCTTCATTTACTCCACTTTACATTTAAACTGCAATATAATATTTTCAAATTACGATGCATCTCCATCGTAACTCGGGGACTAGCTGTATATTCACAATAGACTAGTGTTAAGCATTAATAGGACTAACACGAGCCACATTTTCAAACATAACTTCACAATAAGTGTGGCTCAGTGGGCTGTGCCTGTAATCGCAAGGTTGCCGGTTCAAACCCAGCCCCAGCACGTCTGTGGGTCCTTGAGTGAGGCTCTTGACCCCCAGCTTTCTGGGCGCCCCAACAGGTGGTGGTCCTTTATGGACAGGTTGGTTTACAAAGAGCAAGTTAAGGGAGGTGTAAAAAAAGAATTTCCTCACGGGGTCAATAAAGGATCGATTATTAAACTTAGCATGTTAAAATAGTATTTTCATATGACCAGTATTGCACCCCAGGGGAAAATTGCCTATGACCATAACAGCGGGTTGGTCGGTGGGGTCTGTGATGATCATGTACAGATGCTATGAAGAAAACATAGCAACCTGCACCATTGGGAAAACCAGGAGGATCGTGAGAGCTGGGGGGATTCTGGACGCTTACATTCAGGACTCATTCCTACACTCAGCTGAAGAGGCAAGAACGACTCGACTTAGATAACACTTTACCACTTCCTGTTATACTCAATCATAAATTCTTTAGAAAAATCAGATAACAGGTAATTCATTTCAAATTACTATAACACATGATTTAGCTCATTTTCCATTAAATTATCGAGATACCTTCCTTAAGTTAATACAGCCTGCAGTATACATAGACAGGCAGCCATACATAGACAGGCAGGCGTAGTCATTGTGGAAAGACATTCTGCGATAGCCTGCGCATCCAAGCACTGCTTCAGAATACGTCTGGACATCATAGGTCCAGTGCAATGTTTGACTTTTCATTTGTTTTATATACTTGTATTATTTTATGCAGACTTGCTGCCTGTCTTTGTGAATAATGCAAAGCCATGCGTCTCCCGTTAGGTCATTTTGAAAAACCTCCCTTTGTTTTTCAGTTTGTTTTCCAGGTGAAAGATGATGCCGCAGGAGGACACGGTGTTCGCATACCCAGCGGCGTTGTGAAGCGCAGCAGGACTCTCTTAAACCGCGTGGCTGTGACACTATTTAACAGCAGCCTCTTTGAGGTCAGCCCGCATTTCCTAGCTAATAACAATGTGGGGGGCTGTAAGGGTGCCAGTAGGTGGCGCACGTACACGATGTGCAGCATTTTTCCAACTGAGGTATTAATAAGAATGAACTGCACTAATGCATGCCATGCGATGGACCTGCCCAGTGCCCTATGCTGCTAGCTGATAGACTCCAGGCCAGTGACTCTGAGCCAGACATGTACATATATACATATATATATGTACGTGGGCATGTATGTATATAATTGTGTCACACATAAGCTTACAGCTAGTTCTGTTACATGCAGAAAAGACAAAACACTTTCTGAATTTTCTCTGGGTTCAGCAAATTAATGGCAGTGAGTTCCTGGGAAACCATGTGATCAGTGTAAAGGTAGGCCAGAACCCTCGTCTCAACCTTGCTGAGCCTGTGACTCTCACCTTCAGGCATGATCAGAAGGCAAGTACTGCGTCTGGAGCTGTCCTGCTTGTTATGTGTGTGTTTGTGTATCTGTGTATATATATATATATGTGTGTGTGTGTGTGTGTGTACAGTATTACAGTATATGCAGTGATTGACATAACCAGCACACAAGTACACATTCACCATACCACATCCAAAGTCACCTTATATCAGTTGACTTTGGATGCAATATTCACTGTATATTGGTTCACAGTCTACATCCAGAAGTTTTTTAAACATTCACAATCAGTGTGATGATGTGCTCGAGTTTTTTCCCAGGCAAATTTCCCGGCTTGTTACTGTTTTTGCTCACATGTCTTTCAGGATTTGCTTGGATCCTGTAGGTTTTGGGAAGAAGCAAAGGAAACAAATAAAACAGGTTCAGATTCCACTTTGACGCCCACACCTCTCCACCTTCTGCCACATTAGCACCTTCTACTTCAGATAAAGCTGACATGGAAGCTGCTGAAACACACGGTCCGGCTGATATCACCATATTTCCCGCAGGATGCTGGAGCACGAGGGGATGTTCGACTCACCAAACCGACAGGGAATTTATATGCAGCTGTGACCATCTGAGTTTCTTTGCAGTGCTAATCGTGAGTAGAAACTACAAAATGGCTATGATCTGTCTCACAGAATTACTAAGTATTTTCACATGTCATCCACTAATTCTGAATTGTTCAAAAGAGTTGCATATAAAACAGAAAAATAATGCTAGATTTATGTTATTTGGACAATAAAATGTCTCTTTGGTGTTGTCTAACAGATGCTACATTAAGTAATGCTTAACTATTTGCCCTGTTTTAAATTCTTTAATTATTTAAGGTAGTAGTTCTGATCCTCACCGCTTTAGTTGGAAAGCTTCTTAAACTCTTAAACTTCTAGTTGCTAACGTCATGGTGTCCTGTTATCTGCAATCAGAAGATGACAATGTTTCCTGTCTCCCATGCATTTTATCTTGAGCAGAACACTGGATATATCAGCGATGCTCACGCACGCTCTCTCAGCTACATCACATACTTTGGCTGTGGACTTTCCATACTTTGCACCTCTGTTGCTGTCATCATGTATATATGCATGAGGTGAGCCTATTTTCTATGAAGTTCTAGGGCCATTCTTATCAAAATGCCCACCTACTTCATTATCTAACCGATTGTGGCATGCGCTGCGCTCTGAAACCCATTATTTCTTATTGCTTGGGCTGCGTACGAGCGGTGCCGCTCGGCTAGCTTGTACACAGACCGCAGTCAAAGCTGAGACTTGACCGAACTGGGTACAGAAATCGAAGTGAAAGAGAAACGTATATAGCCTGAGTTCTCAGAGCTATATGACACAAGCTTACCATCTTTTAGCATGTGAAATATATATTGTCGTGTCTGACAGCGAGCCGGGGCAACAACGAAATGACGGGAGTGTGTTCTGAAAACCACGCCGCCTTTCTTGCACCGAACCCTGCGACAAGCGCAGCAGATGGGTGTGAAAGCCCCTTAAGTCACTGCTGAACATTCACATCTGGAATAAGTGTTACTTGATAAATATGTACTGTGAAATTGGCTTGGGGATTAGGTAATTTTAAAGAAATCTGTCAATCTTCTCACGGCTAATCTTGGTCATTGTCGTGTCACTTGAAAATATTGAATTTAATGTTTTTTTTTGGGGGGGGGGGCATCACCAGGAGATCTCCTTCAAAGGCGGGGAGGGAGGAGCACTCGATGGGGCTGCACCTCCATCTGATGGGGGCACTGCTCCTGCTGCACAGCTGCTTCCTGCTGAGCGCATGGCAGGCAGAGCGCGCCACGCTGGGCCCCGATGGGGGCGGAGCCTGCTTGGCCCTGGGCCTGCTGCTCCACTGGGCCCTTCTCGCCACGTTTACCTGGATGGGCCTCGAGAGCTTCCACCTTTACCTGCTGCTGGTCCGCGTGTTCAACATCTACATCAGGAGATACATGCTGAAGCTCTCCTTTGTGGGCTGGGGTGTGTGTATTTATCAGTTAACGGTTATCATTACGTTTAGTAGCTTCTTGTCATTTCCCATTTGCACACCCAGGTATTACAACATAACAACATACTTTGGGGCCCCCTGCCCCCCTTCCTCCCCTCAGATGTTTCAAATAGTAAATAGCTAGTCAGAAGATATTAGCCATTTAACAGAACATGCTGCTTTTGCATCTTCTAAATAACAAAGGCATTTATTTAATATTTACTGTAGCACCTGTTCATGGCTAAGCTTAGGGGGTCCATGCAAATGCATGGCGTCAGTGGCTCTAACAGAATTTCCTTTGTTCGATGAAGGGGAAGCCACTATTTGGCTAGAATACTTTTGGTCCCTAAATAGGCAGTTGCGCAACATGTAGAACGCAAAACTACGTAACCTTTCTGTTCCATGTCCTGTTAGAGCAGGGCTATTCACCTCACGGTCCAAGTCCTGCTGATTTTCCAGCCTTCCTTTTCCTGCGAGTCAGGTGTGAAACCTCTGCCCAATCAGAATCAGTAATTACTAACCTAACCGTCTGGGAGAACTGAAAACTAGGCCTGGATTTGGACTCGAGAGCCAGAGTTGAGGAGCCCTGCGTTAGAGTGTTTGGAGTGGCAGGATAACCCATCTGCACCAGTGTTTCCCAATCCAGCCCTCAATGATAACACAGTCGGTCCATGTTTTTGCTCTCTCCGAGTACCCTGCCACAGTCCACATTTTTGCTCTCTATGGAAGCTGGGTGGGAACTAAATGTGGACTGTCTATGGTTTTCCAAGGACCGGCCTGGGAAACACTGTTCTAGACCCCAACAGCACAAACACCAAACATCAGCCTCTTCCTACTCCGTTTATTCCATGTATGTGTTTGTATCCTTCAGGTGTGCCTACCGTTACAGTGGCTATCTGTGCCATTAGCAAACCTTACGGCCTTCACCGCTTCCAGTCAGAGGACAACTGCCACAGCAGCACATACACAAAGATGTAAGTGGCATTTGTTTAAAGCCTTAAGTCTAAATTAACATTTACCTTTTTCCAGTCAGATGTTGATTTATTCTGAATTGGGGAAGCAGGGTCAAGGAGCAACTTGGGTTAGGGTTAGACCCAATGGTGAAATGAGCGAACCGTGGGATTTAAACTAGCAGCATTCTGATCAGCAGGTTAGGATCCTGTATTGCTAAATCATACACTGTTCCAAAAGTAAGATCATGATGCTACTGGCAGTCGAGTCAAAACCCATTTAGTCTAATTACATGTGCAATTACATCTTAGTATAAGAAAAACAAATGTAACTGCTAGATCCCCAATACACCAAAGTGCACTTGTGACAGTCTAATGATCAAATGGGAGGCTTGACGCAATTCAAGGGTTGCTTGTTGCTGGTAAGCTGCTTAAGTGATGATTTGTTCTGGGTGTCAACAGCCCGGGAGCAGTCAGAAGAGAACCTTTGGAACTGACCAGACCACAATGCAAATGTGGAAGTCAATTGTTTTCAAAAATGGTCACAGAACTATTGTGTAACAGTGCGGTTGCTGCACAAGCAGCCTTCGCAGTCACGACCACTGCTTCCATGCTTCTTCATGGGCTCCTCGCCTTCCCATTCCCTCTCCAGATGCTGGATCACAGACGTGACAGTGAGGCACGTCACCGTCACCGCCTACCTGAGCTTGGTCTTCCTCGTCGGCGCTGCCATGTTGGGCATCGTCGTGATAAAACTACGTCACAAAGAGCACAGAGGCACCGCAGCTCAGAAGCGGCACATTGGCAGGAACTGCCTGACGCTGCTGTGCCTCAGCTGCATTCTGGGCGTACCCTGGGGCCTGGCCTTCTTCACCTATGGCCCCCTGACCCTGGTTGGCCTCTACTTCTTCACCATAGCAAATGCCTTTCAGGGTGAGAGCCTATTACTCATCAGTAATGCAATGCATAATAACAAAATCTAGGAGTCCCCAAGGCCCGAGCTGAGAAACGCCACGCTAGATTGAAGCCCAGCTAGATGCGTTTTGAGCCTGTAATCCTTTTATTGCTGCTTCCAGACCGAGAATCTTGGCCAAAGATGTAGTCAGTTTCAAATGACCCCTGAACCCGAAATCTGTTGGTTACTGAAAAGGTCTTGCCTTAAACCCATGTGCTACACCTGTCCCCAGAGTTTCTTGTGGGGGAACGCAAAACTTTAGCAGTCATGCAAAACAGGACAAGAGTTTAATTTGCATTTTTTTCTCTTAACTTTTTACAGGAGTCTCTCTCTTTCTCTGGTTTCTCTCGCTCACCTACAAATCAAGCGCCAGCCCCACAGGAACAAACCAGTCCACGCGCAAGACGGATATCAGCTTAGGTCAACTGTAAATTAAGCTGTGCTGACCCCAGGTTTACATTAAAGGAGAAAAAAAATGTAGTTAAACCCTTCACAGCTTCATGCACGATCATTGTAAAAATGGTTTATTTGAGGGGATTCTATATTTAAAGATTCGATAAGCCAGACAGTCGTCTGTTGCCTGCACGAGCAACAGCCATGAGGATGAGAATAAAAATACCCAGAACCCAGATGCCACCAATGGGAAGTCCCAGGATCAGCAACACATCTAAAAAAGAAAGCAATTGGTCAGACACCCTGGCCTTCCAGCCAATCCTGAGCATAATGGCAAAAAAGGACAGTCAAATGATCCTGCTCTGCTTTGCATGAAGATTTGAATAAACCTGGTTAACCAGAAACTATTTTTAAAAAGTACTTTGAATAAAAAAAAAAAAAAAAAAAAAAAAAATCTGCAATGAAACTTTTGTGCAGAGACACTGTTCAGGGTCCACAGAAATTGTTTGCTTGTCCTAGATTCAGCTGATCTGCTTGTCAAATACAGCAGACCTGTAGGAATGAGAATTGACGACAGAATGACAGACAGGATGAAGACACACTTTGCCATGAGACTTACTTGAGTGTCTATCTGGTGCTTTGAACCTGATCGGCCCATATGACAGGAATCCCTGTTTGGGATCCCCTGCAGATACGTCCCGCTTAGTTATCAGTTTACAGTCCTGCAGAGAGGGCAACGGGAGGGATGGTTGGCTGTGGAGGCGGGCACCATGGTACGTCACCGAGCGGGACGGCGGTCATCACTCACCGGTAGACAGGACTCATCTCCCAAAGAGCACAGCTGGATAGTGCAGTGGAGGTAGAACTCATGTGGCAGTGTGGCAAAGCGAAACACGTCGAAACTATAGCGAACCACAGAGCCGTTGCCATTGACGCCGTCGTGCTCTGCAGTCCATCCATGGAACTTCACGGTTTCGTCTTTCACACACCTGAAGGGTAGACAGAGGAGCATTGTGGGCGCTCTTAAAGGGGAGGTGACAACAGCCACACACAAAATGTGGCTGCAATTCACACCATCAGCCAGAACTTCTGGGCATTGAGTTCAACTTCTAGGAACTTCTGGAAAGGACTAGGAACGAGAGGAGGCCCGTCGGCCTATAAAGCTTGTTTGGGGAGAAACGACTAATAGCTCAGACAGGGTGGGGCAATTCTGGAATGCACTCAATGCCAATCCAAATCAGGAAATGGAATTAAAGTTGGGATTGGGGGAGGGGAAGAAAAAAAAAAAAAAAAGAATTGGAACTGAATTTAATTTTCAGGGACATATAAATTCTAACTCCATTTCCATTTCTTGATTTGGATTGGAATTGAGGAATGCATTCCGGCCCCAACCCTGAGCTCAGAGTTGTTCAAATCTTATCCAACTCTGACTTAAAGGAACCCAGGGTTTTAGCTTCTGCTACACTAGCAGGAGGACTATTCCATACTCTAAACTACACGTTGTGTAAAGTAGTGCTACCTCTGATTCATTTTTAAATGTTCTGCTAATTTCCACCTATGGCCACAAACTCTTGTATCTGAACTAATACTGGAGAAACTGTTTGGTTGAACAGCACCCAGATGTCGACAAATAATATCCCGCATCTCTAAAAAAACTATAGGCAAGATGCCATCGGCGATTTATTTATTTTGAGCTTAGCTAGGCTTTGTGCCGCATCAGCCGCAGTTATACATATTGGTCATAGACTATGCTAGGTTAGGAATGAGCATTGGTATGTTACTCAATGTTCTCTACAGTGAATACCCGCGCACACAAAAAAAAAAAAAAACCCATTAACTATATCAATGTAGTTTTCGATTACAAAACATATTTCCTAAAGATCAGTGATTTCAGCTTTTAGAGCTATTACTCAACTTAATGTCATCCTTAGCTTCCAATGCAATCTTCCTTTCAACATTCCTCTCAAAGTCTCTAATATTTTTTTAACTCAACCTGTAGACTTACATATCCCTGTTTTATTCCAACATTAGTTCTTTTCTATTTGTGGAACACAACCATTTTCCTCCTGCCTTTATTCATCATTTCAGTCATAAACCACCACGGTTGCAGTTTCCTAGATCTATTCTTGCTGCAAACAGGTATAAAGTCCTCTTGCAATAATGTGCTTCTAAAAAATTCCCAAGCCTCTTCATCCATTTTGTTAACTCCATCCAGCTTACAGTTTCTAGTTTCGGTCTCATACCATTTGCATCCCTAAAATTAGTGGTCCCCTGCTATATTGCAGCTCAGCTATCGGGCCGCCACTATATCACGGATTTTTCCCCGACGTGTCACAGTTCTCTGTGTATGACGTACCTTGCTTGTGGTCTGATTATTTTCGTTTTGGCCCCAAGACGGCGCCCAAGTCTTTCTATATCACGGATTTTCACCTATCAGATGGGTCTGGTACATATCTTCCGCGATAGGCGGGGATCATTATCTACATTTTTGTTTTGAGTTTAATTTTTGTCCGAAGACCAAATTTAACTGTGTTATGATCACTACTGTCAAGTGGTTCATTACACAGATTCCAAAAAATCTGGGACATTGCATTCTGTTATTTACACTTTGCACAATGGTATAGAAATCTCAAATTCATATTTTATTCACAAAATATAAAACATGTTTAAAGTGAGACATTTTGCTATTTCATGAAAAACATTGTCATGAAATTCAAAATGAGCCAAACGCATCATGTTGGGACGGGCAATAAGAGACTGAAAGTTAATGGTACAAAAATCCAACAGCCGGAAGAAATTATTTGCAAATAATTAGGTCAATTGGCAACAGGTCAGTGACATGATTGAGTATAAAAAGAGCATCTTAGAGTTGCAGTGTCTCTCTGAAGTAAAGATGGGCAGAGGATCACCAATCCCCCTAATACTGCATCGACAAATAGAGGAACTTTTCTGAAATTGCTCCACAGTATAAAACTGAGGCTGAAATCATCATCATCATCATCATCAATATAATGAAAAGATTCAGAGATTCTGGAGAAATATCTGTCCGTAAGGGACAAGGCCAAAAAAAAAAAAAAAAAAAACCACCATACTGGATGCCCATGATCTTCGGACCCTTAGGTGACACACTGCCTCACAAATAGCCATGAGTCTGCAATGGAAATCACTCAGTGGGCTCAGAGGAGAAGGACCACCCAGCGTTTTATCTGCACTCAGTTCAAAAGCCAGCATCTCTGATGTATGGGGGTGCATTAGTACATATGACATGGGCAGCTTGCAAAGGCATCATCAATGCTGAAAGGTATATCCAGGTTCTAGAGCAACATATGCTCCCATCCAGATGACATCTCTTTCAGGGAAGACCTTGCATTTCCCGACATGACAATACCAAACCTCACACTGCATCAATTACAACATCATGACTTCATAGGAGGATCCGGGTACTGAGCTGGCCTGCCAACGGTCCAGATCTTTCACCCATTCAGAACATTTGACGCATCATAAAACAAAAATTACGACAAGACCTAGGACAATTCAGCAACTAGAACCCTGTATCAAACAAGAATGGGACAACATTCCTCAACTCGAGTAACTGATCTCCTCAGTCCCCAGACATTTACAGACTGTTGTTTAAAGAGGAGAGGATGCCACACAGGGGTAAACATGGCCCTGTCCCAACTTGTGTTGCTGCCATGACCTTAAATTACCTTATTTTTTCCTTAAAACTGTACATTTTCCCAGTTTAAACATTTGATGTTTTCAATGTTTACGAAAAAAAAAAAAAAAAAAAAAAAACATGTGAGGAGATTTCCATATCATTGCATTCTGTTATTTACAATTTGCACTTCAACTTCTTTGGAATTGGGGTTGTAAAACCACTAAATTTTCCAATCCTATCCTGGTTATTAGAGAAAAGATTGAGAATGTTGTTAACCCCCCCCACCAGGGAAGAAGCCAAATAGAGTAAAAATAATCCTGTACTAATTCTACCATCTGAAGTTCATTTACATTAGAATGAGAGACAGTGTCCTACTGTATCCCAGGTAAATTAAAAATCACCCATGACTACCCCATTATATCTATATTCTGTACCTTTATTCTTATCAATGAGCTCCCTTGCCTGCAAGTTCTCTTTTACATATACTGCAACACCACGTCCCTTCTTGCCTATCCAGTCTCTACGGAACAGCGGTGTTCCCATCCATATTATATTCTTCTCCATCAGTCACTCAACCATGTTTCTGTTATTCCAATAATGTTGTAAGAGTCTGATGGGGAAAAAAAGCCCCCAACTTTTTTTGTTTCTAGTACTTCTAGCGTTTAAGTACAGACAGAAAAGGGTAGCCCTTTTACAGTGCCCACTTTCACCATTTGGGGCTGTCCCCCCCCTATATTCTTTACCAACCTCCCTGCCCCCGCTTTCCAGTCCCTAGTTTAAACACTCAGCTACTCTACACGTGCCTCCCCAATACACTGGTTCACCTCCAGTTCAGATGCAACCTGTTCCAGGTCTTCCGGTGCCCCATAAACCTGGACCCCTCTCTCCTACACCACCCATCTAGCCATGCGTTTAATCTCATTATCGCAGGTAACCCCCCCCGGACAATCTGCTTCTGCGCTTTTCTGTGACTTCATTTTTCCTACAGAACAGCCCTCCTACCCTTGCTTATGTCACTGGTGCCAACATGTACAATGACCACTTGATCCACCTGGGCTGGGGACAAAATCCTGTGCGCACAACCCAGAAATAGCTAGTTTAAGTGCTTGTGCAGAGTATATGAAGAGTTAAAAAAAATAAAAAAAAAATAAATAAAATAAATAAATAAAAATTATACGAAAACACCAATTGCGCAAACTAATTTAAAAATTGACATAGCAGACAAGCGGGCGATAGCTAGCTGGGGACTTACCCATTAAGCAGCAGGGTGTGAGAAAGACCATCAGTATTGTTGGGCATCGCCGACTGCGTAGACCAACACTCATTCACCCGCAAATGGAAATAGTCTTCAGGTTCAACCACGCGGGCCTCAACGTAGGCCTTCTCCTTGAGTTGCAGCTGCGGAGACGTGTCAAAGGCCTCCATGTAGGTCCCGTCCTTGAACAGGCTCATCACGATGGTGGCCTCCATCTCGTTCACCCGCATCACAGTCTCACTGGGCAGCACACCGGCGGAAAAGGATTCGACATATGACTGTCTTGTATGAGGTGCTGTAACATGTTTAAGTAACTGAAGTAGGCTTGTTGTTTCTGCCCACCCCAAGGCTTCAAAACCCTATAGCCAATAGGGTAACAAGATCTGCTAACCAGCTTCCTAGCTATGAACATGCTGCTCCATCCATCAATCATTGCATTTTCTATACCCACCAATCCATCACACACACACACACACCTCAGCTCCAGCTCACCTAAGCAAATTTTTGGACTGTGAAAGGCAACCAGAGCGCCTGGAGGAAACCCCATAACAGTACAGGGAGAACATGCAAGCTCCATACAAACAAGTCAAGGCTGCCTCAGTATCTGCTAAATAAAGGAATGCATTTAATATTTTAGTGTTGTAACCATTTGTGGCCCAAACTTCAAGGGTCCTGTGCAAATTCATGGTTCGATTGGTGGTGAAAACACCGCTAAGGACGGAACAACGAATGTCCAGCCGGCCGAGCGGAACAGCCTGCATACGCAAGTAACAGCACTAAAAATCAGTGAGGGGGGACAAGCACACAAGTTACCTGGAAATGGGAACAACGGGAAAAGGGAGACTAACGGTGCGGATGTAGGGGTACACACACTTGTAGTCTATTTTAATAAGGGGGTCGCGGATTATGTTGCCTTTCACCGCTGGATCAGACCGCAGCGTTTGGGAGTATGTAATATGGGTGAAATTCTTCTGGAAAATAAAGCAGATGAAGATTAAGGGATATCAAATGAAGAATGTTTAGGCAATCAAGTGTCAACAAGTCAAGGATGAAACCAATACGCTTTTTCTCCCCATACATTAGTGTCAGTCTGATGGGTTATAATAAATAGGCGTTTGCACCTCATTAAAACAGTATTACCATTTTAATACACCAGACAGACATTCTTATCACCATGGCAGGCAGTTAAATTGCTTGCAGACTCAGTTGCGGTTCTCTGCACCCCAACAGAAGATGCTGCTCGTACGAAGATCCAAATCACTGCTAAGACTTCTAAAATACAAAAGCAGCTTCGCTGACTCACATCTGGCATGACGTACTTTCTGATTGGCACGGGAAATCTATATTGTTCCATTATAAACCTAAAACTATCCACGTTAAGCGCGTTTGGATAGTTTTCAAACTCTTCAGGCCATTTACAAGGCAATAACACTGTTACATACATGTAATTGAATATGCAGACTTGCCTTTAAATGAAAGCCTCAAGCCAGCTAGTTGCCCAAAGTCGGCAACCCTACCTAAGGCAACTCAAAATTTTGAGATTCAAATATATACTGTAGTCCTGGTCACGACTGCCCAATCCTATACGCAGCCGCCAAGGGCGGCACCATGTGGAGGGGCGCCGACTTGCCCGCCAGTCCAACTTTGCTTTGGATAGGGGGCGCCTGCGGTGATCCTCGCCTAGGGCGCCACAACAGCAAGGACCGGTACTCATTCGGGCAATTGCAAAAAAGAGTAACTTTCTAAGACTTTGCAAAGCGCTTCAAAACATCGGATCCATCATCGCACCGGCACCCTTACCTCCAGCGCTTTTCCACCGCAGTAAAGGTATCGGTCTTTTGTGGTTCGCGCCATATAATAGGAAACGCCAGCGACAGTTTCTTGTTGGGCACGGCAGGACTTATTTCCAAGGTGGAGGTCCTCCAATTTAATATTGTGATACTTGAAAAAGTCCTCAACCACCATGATTGTGATGTAGTCTTTTCCGCACATGACGTTAATTGTTGCAACTTGAAGAGGGGAGGGGGGGAACCAGACGTTACAGTACTGCATGACATTTCTCATTTATTCTGAAGAGTGATTTTCAATGCAACGCTTACTGGCTCAAAGTACTGTACCTTCGTCACAAAGGTCCCCATAATATCCGACCGCGCACTTGCAACTGCGTTTGTCAGGAGCAAACAAACACTTTGTCGAATCTGTGCAATGAGTAACGTTGCATAGTCCTAAAAAGAAGATATTTTACATACGCAGAGCATAAAATACAACATTGCTGTAAACTACCAGATTTAAAGACTTACCAAACGCACTTTCTAGAAACAAAGGCGCTAGTAAAAATGTCAAATACACCTACAAGACAAGAAAATACAGAATAGCAAGAGTATTTTAATGGAACATTCTTCTCTCCCGTCATGCAACGCATACGATTATATACGATATTATACGATTAATATGCAATTGTCCACAGAAGCAAAAATGAAACAAATTACTGCCAGGGCCACACCTTCGAAATTCGACAAGTCATCGCAGTAGTTTAATTATCACTTTTTAATAAACGTTCACCCTCAAAGCAGCAAAACTAGATTAAGCCTATATGCCTTTTCAAAACCTTCGTGCGTATTATTATTAGTTCAGATAACAAACTAGGATACAAAACGCTAAGGGAAATAGCCAACACCTTCTTTATTTTTATATAGGTTAAACCAGGAAATTAATTAACACACATTATAACACCTGTAGTGGTTAAAATGACGCTGCCTTGGTTAATTACTCACGGGATGAACCATTCTAATGGTTAATATCGGGCGACTAACTGACCGTCGCCTCCTAGTGGCTGCCGTGTGAGTCACAGGCCGTAAACAGGAGCAGAGAGACCATGAATCCGAGTTCGACCATTCTCCGCGTTAAAAGAAAACGGGGTACGGATGCAGCGGACGCACTGTTGCTGGCATGTAAGCGGATTCGACCGGAGTCTGCAGCACAGTCAGCCGCGGAATCTATTCCAGAACCTGCAGAGGGGGAAATAGAGAACTCGGTCTTCAAGCTGGTGGCTACCGTGTCCTCGCAGGTACAGGCCGCCTTGAAGCCTCGGCGTTGCGTGAGCGGACAGGCGGATGATGTGCGCGTCTAGCCCTTTTGCGAAATACGAGTGATTTGATGTGTTAGTCTGGGTTATCTGGAAGTAAGTCACGTTATTTGTAAGGGGCTGCATTTTAAGATGACATGTGTGTAACATTTAGGTTATAATCCCGGTATAAGTACTTTTAAAGTATTGGTAATTATCTGGTCTCCTTGTGCCGTATGACTCTGTCCTGTGTGTAAAGCTTGACTGTTTGTTCAGTTTTTAAGCAGCAAAACAATTCCTTCTCGGAAATGCGCTCTCGCTGCTTTATAATGGCTATGCCATGGTCCGTGTGTATGGGTGAGTAACTGGCTTTGTAGGAAACTCTTCCTAAATGGGCCGCGGACTCTACGGTATTTCCAGCCATTCCAGTCTGATTCATAATTAAAGTAACTTTTTTATGTCGAGCTAGTTGTGTTGCGTTATAAAAGCGAAAATGGTCATTAATGGAAAATGGACAGAATAAACTACTCGTGTGTCTCACAGTCCGGCGATGCTTTTCATCCCTGTGAAGGAATCTTTTATATATTTATTATTTAAATATATTATTTAGTTGATTTATGGTCCAAGATTTGTTTATTCGTAATAAAATCGATATCAGATGACTTGACGCTCTTTCTGGTTAAAATTGCGACTGAAACAAATTTGATCGTCTGATTATCTGAAGCAACTTTAACCTCCAGTCGTGTCCAGGAAAAGCTTGTGTGCTTCTCGTTTCAGAGGTTGTATATAAAGTGATTAGATTAGATTCCAATTTATTGTCATCAAGGCTCTAAAAAACAGCTCAGATAGCCAAAGCCGATTTTAGGGGCAGTGGCAAGAAAATACCACGAGCCCTCCTCCAATATGGCAATTGTCTTTATTAATTATATCAACAAAAATTTATAAACACATGTCATTATAGTCACTAGAATGTGCAAATAAAACAGATTTGTTTTGGAAATGTACTATGAAATTGGCCGCCCCAGGGCTGGACTGGGACAAAAAATCGGCCCGGGCATTTTGACTAGAGACCGGCCCACTAGGTATTATTGGCAAAG
>JAABNX020000008.1:20044701-20057185 GCA_015163995.2 Mormyrus lacerda | reverse complement strand
TGAAGCCAACAGGACCACATCATCTGCAAAAAGCAGAGACCTAATCCTGAGGTCACCAAACCGGACACCCTCAACGCGAAAATTCTGTCCATAAAGGTTATGAATAGAATCGGTGACAAAGGGCAGCCCTGACGGAGTCCAACCCTCACCGGAAACAAGTCTGACTTGTTGCAGCCCATGCGGACCAGACTCTGACACCGGTCATATAGGAACCGAACAGCCCTTAAGAGGAAGCCTGGCACCCCATACTCCCGGAGCACCCCCCCACAGGACTCCCCGAGGGAGTTTCCATTATTTCTGTTCGATTTATTTTTATATAACACCTTTCCCAAGGTCAGTCATGGGTAAGCGTCTTCTAAGAGAGGCCCAAAACTTTAAACGTTATAATTAACTTACAATTCTTACATGGTAAAATCTCCATAAATTCTACGGTGCTTGAGGGAAACAGGCCCTGGTACTTTTACTTTATATTTAAATGAAGTTTTTTTGCCTATGGATATTCACTTTTTGTCAGTGAAGATTCTTGGTAAACAGCACCTCCCACTGTCCAATGGATGGTATTACTCTGTGGTAGCGCCAGCATTATTGTCACTGAGGGGTCCGACCAATAGTTTGTACTACCTGTTGTTCAAACGGCACTAATGTTATTCAGCTTATAGCAGTTTATATTCAGTTCAAAACTTGTTTTTAATGTGCGAAACTACTGCCGTGGTCAGTGCTTTAGAATCAAACTCATGGTGTGCAGTAGCTTTTCTTCTTTTTCTTTATTATCCAGTAACCTCTGTTGTATCCTTTGTATTATTGATATTAGATGACTTGGTTGCTTAATATATCTTAATATTTTAAAATGTCTCTGTGACTAAGACGTATAAGCTATACCAGAGAAACTTAATGCATTACAACGTAAATAATTAAACATGACTACGGTAAACTTTTTTTCAAACCAGGTGTAATACAATGGACATCATGCCACATTGTTCTTGATACAAGATACTAAGTAAGAAATTACTGAACAATATATTCAACAAAATTAATGATAAACGCACTAAGTACTTTGTCTTTACCATTATCAAGAAAACTGCAAAGTACAGTGTTCTCAAAGGACCCAAATGACCACTAAACCATGATGACCTAAGACTACATGAAAACCAGAAAAGAAAGATCTGATCTAATCATCTGAACCTTTAACAGTAAAGTAATATGCACACTAAGCTATAACAATATACCTGTACATTTTTGTAGTGGAATAAAAGAAAAAAACAAAAATGATTCTGATTTGCAGTTTTATGAAAACTAATAAATGCAGTAATGGTCTATAAATAAGTAGCAATAAACCTTGTAGTATTGCTGCAATGGGGACATAAACCCCAACTAAGCCAAGAAGGACACCAGCGTCACTGGAAATCCGGAGGCTCGCTGCGCCCTTTCAGTGTGTGATGTGGGAGGGGCAAGGGGTGTTTGCAGTGGAGACTAGCCCCAGGGTGGAGACCACTAAATCAGCCACATGCTCCCCAAGGCAGAGACAGGTGTCCAGTAATGAGCGTGTGCGGCCCGCCAGCGTCAGTGTCGCCGTGATCAGCTCGTACTCCTCGCGGCCAAGGGCGCGGCGTGAGCGCAGCACGTCCAGCAGGTGATTCAGGCGCCCTTCTGTCATTCTCTGAACGATGTCCTCACGTCTCTCCTGCAAGATCTGGCAGCAGTGATTTCCTGACGCGCCGGCTGTTAGGAAAGCAGTGTAAAGGGCATTAACAGCAGCACGTATGACCCATTTCCACATTCTTGCAACTGCATTGCAAAATTCTGTAATGTTTAAATCTCATTGTCATGCAGACTGTTTAGTTTTCTGTTTGAACTTGGTATTGTAATTTCTTTTTTAAAAATTCAGTTTAATTTTAAGGAGGGGGTGGGAATCCCAGTAGGGAGAGTTATGTGACCGGGGTTTGGGAAATGTATTAAATCCACCATATTCTCCAGCATCCTGGTTTTACACAGATGACCAAGTGCAGTGCAGGCAGCTCCTATGAGGCGAGAGGGAGCTTCGGACAACGATGTTCAGTCTTACCCTCACAGTGATGTCTTAGCCTTGATGTGGGGTCAGAGATGGGAGAGCAGGCAGACGGGGGAAAGGGGGAGGAGCTCCGTCTGGGACCTGTCTTGTCTGCCCTGCTCTGTGGGAGGGGCTCTGGCGCAGTGTGACTCCGAAGCCGATTTGGGGGTGTTGGATGGCCATTCATGCCCCCTACAAAATCACGTGATGCTTGTTGGGGCCAGTCCATGCCATTTTGGGCATATTAGCCTCAGATTTGTCATTTAGCGGAAAGCGAAAAACACCAAACCTTGACACCCACCACCCTGCGCCATCGCAGATATAAGCTCTTACCGGAAGCATCGGCCTTTCCGGATGAAGTTGAGGAAGAGGAGGGGGAGGAGCTTTGCCGGGATGTGTCAAGTTTATTGGGAACCTGTGGGGCTGGAGTAAGTCCTTGGATAGGATTCAGCAGCAGCGTCTTGGTGCAAGCATTTTTTGGGTGCCTACAGCCACCATACATCTGGCAATGAAGCAGAGATA
This sequence comes from Mormyrus lacerda, assembly GCA_015163995.2. Taxonomy (NCBI): domain Eukaryota; kingdom Metazoa; phylum Chordata; class Actinopteri; order Osteoglossiformes; family Mormyridae; genus Mormyrus; species Mormyrus lacerda. The sequence goes on along the minus strand of JAABNX020000008.1, from coordinate 20,054,616 downwards.
GATATGTCTAGTACAACTGGTACCAGTTACAAATACAGCAACATCAATAAGTTCCAAAGCCTACAAAATAAGTCACATATAGATATGCCTTTTTTTCCATCAATACTTAGAAATAAAACTTTATCTTACATCCAAATTGCTGATCTCCACCTTCATTTTGAAGGCTTGTTGCTCTTTACAGCTGAGCACTGCCCTCTCCTGGACAACAAAAAAATGCAGAAGCATATGCTGTGTCCTTCTGACGGAAAGCAATTCTGTGGCAGTAATGCTCCTGTATAGGGTAACGCTTTCAGATACACTTTCTGAGTAGGTCCAGATCAGACATTAAGCCTGGTGTGAGAAGCTGGGAACTGAGAATGAAACACCCAAGAGGATTTTGTTAATTACCTTGCATTCATTTAACTGGAGCACTGCTGTGCTCAGCGCTTTAGAATCAAAGGCTTCCAGTGCCTTTTTCAGTTCCTCTGTGCATTCTGGGTAGAAAGAAAAGACCGCGGATGAAAAAGACACCATGGTGTGTAATGATTATGTCACCAGAGCACTGATTTCTTAACTGGCTTATAGGAAACAAAAGTGATGGATGGTTCATAAAGGAAGGTAATGCCCCATTTACCACATCTGCGTCTTGAAAGCCTGAGACAAAGACACTCACTGTTGCCAATGGTCCTTCATAAGAAGACGGACAGTCAGAAACGATCCGGCCGCAAGCAGGATCACCAACTCTCACGCATCTTCTGTGACACTCATGCTTTCAGACTCATATGCTCACGCAATCTTATGGCATTATCCATTTTGAACCTAAAATTAGCTACATCAAAAGTGTTTGGGTACTTTGCAAACAGGGGCAGTTCGGGGGATTTAGTGACCTCCTTGAGGTCCCCCTAAATACGTATGCTACTTGGGTCTGAAATAAATCTATTACTATTATTATTATTACTATTATTATAATTGACATGTATATATGTCGGGTAAAATTTTGTGCGCTGAGAAAAGGTGAAACACAAACATAAGCACATTTTCTTGACAGACTCAACGCTGGTTGTTTCAGTTGGTGAAAAATAAAGCTTGTGGAAGCAAGACAGTCTAAACAAGAAATCAGTTACATGTTTGTAAAAAACGGAAAATGTGACTGAAGCACTGCGCAAACAACTTATCAGTTTTCAAAATCATCTTTTGCTTCTTAATGCTGGCAAGCTAGTATAAGTAATACTTGGAGGACATTAAGGCCCAGATGCATCTGCCCTCCCTAACAACTGAACCTAGCATCCCCCCCCCCAGTTGAAATGTTCTAGAATCGCCACTGTTTGCAAACCATAGAGACTATTTACACTGGAATAAAACTGTTACATACATACAAATGTGTGTGCAGACTTGTCTCTATTTGAAAATCTCACTCCAGCAACCCTGCTTAAACCAAATGATGGATACAGGTCGGCCCCAGGTTACGGAAGAGTTCTGTTTCCTAAGTCTGTCTTTAAGTCAAATTCGTAGGTAATCCGGAATAATAATAATAATAATAATAATTACACAGTAATAATAAAAGTAACTTCAGACTTCAAGCTGACGAACGATGAAGTTATGCATTGTTTTCAGGGGTATCACAAAGTAGTGTGCACATTATTACGAACCATTGTATTTAATCCGAACTTTTTAAATAATATGCTTTGTGGCAATCCTTTCGTAAATACACATTGTCCAGTGAGACCTTCTTAAACCAAGAACTGCCTGCACTTATGACCCCGGCCTCCACTACATATTTTTGGGACTAGCTAACAGCGGAAGTCCCTTGAAGGGAGTAAAGATGGGACTGTAATGTGCATGTCATAGAGTGGCCACTAGGTGGTACTGCTGCGAATCCTCACCTGCAGCTGACGGGCGGCTGTGGGGGGCAGAGCTGCAGCAGCGGAGTATCAGATGGCAGAGCGCCTGGTCTGTGGGCGTCGCGGCGCTTTGTGCCAGACGGGTAACATGAATCTGCAGGTCTGCTTGGCTCCAGACACCTGCTTATGTATTGGGGGGAGATGGATAGGAGTGAAGGACTTGGAAATCCCCTCATGGGAGCTATTTTAACCCTGAGTAACCTCTGAACCCAAGGTCTCTGACCACCAGCTTTTGGGACGGAAGCCCAACCCCCGATAAACTCAGTGTTCTCTGACTAGTCAGCATGACCTACACTTTCTGCCCTGGTCTTGCAGTCTGCAGACAGATTCTTGCAGGTAGGCGGCCAGTAAGGATTGTGTTACAAGGTTACTTCACCATATGAGGGCTAAGCATGTTTTTAAGTCATTATTAAATCTGTGCCCATTCCTATTAATTAATACACCCCCCCCCACACACACACACACACACACACACACACACAGGGATGCACTAATTAATGGGAATTATTTTTACAAAGAATAGTGATGCTTCTTTAGTCCCCATCTTGCTCTCCATGAGGCACTCAAACAATTGTGCTGGTGAGAGCAAGCCTGGGGGGGCAGGATGAGCCAGCGTGCAGTGGCCCTGGAGCTAGGGGTTAGGGGCCATGCTCCATCTCCCAGATTCAAACCAACAACCTTCCGATCACAGGCACAACCCACCGAGTGACTCGGTGCCCCCATTTACATGTCACACCCCTGTCTGAATGACCAATTGCTGTTTGTTTGTGCGATACATTCTTTGTGTTATTTGCTGTATTTCCAACCACACAAGGTCAGTCTGCCGTCTCCCAGACTCAAACCAACAACCTTCCGATCACAGGCACAACCCACTGAGCAAAGGTCAAAGTTGGGCTTTTAATAAAGATTTTTTGGAAAGGCGGGGAGTGTGTGAAGGATAGGCGTCCCCTCCCCAAGATTTCAAAATACCGGAATGACATTGCTTTTCAAAGTACAGTATACCATGGTATGACGTATGGTCTATATGACAGCATGAAAAATGAGATACCGCCCAAGCCCAGCGAGATATATGCGAGGAGTGTGGATTAGCTGGGGAGAGGATGTGATGGAGCAAACTGGGGAATATATTATTGTTGTTTTAAAGGGGCCCTATTATGCTTTTTTCACTGTTCATAATTGTATTTTTGGGGTCAACTAGAGTAGATTTACATGCTTCAATGTTCCAAAAGCACATAAGTTTTCTCCTGCAGTACATCTCTATTCTGATAGAGCTTTACGCCCCACCCCCGACTGGTTTACATGCACATACAGCTATTTAACTCACTGGAGGAAGAAAATCGAACAAGTATAATAGGGTCCCTTTAACAGCATCTAGTTCTTCTGTTTTCCTGTCTGCCTTGCTGTTCCTGTCTCCTTACTGTTCCTATCTCCTTACTGTTACTGTCTGCCTTACTGTTCCTGTCTCCTTACTGTTCCTATCTCCTTACTGTTACTGTCTGCCTTACTGTTCCTGTCTCCTTACTGTTCCTATCTCCTTACTGTTCCTGTCTGCCTTGCTGTTCCTGTCTCCTTACCTTTCCTGTCTACCTTACTGTTCCTGTCTGCCTTAGTGTTCCTGTCTCCTTACCTTTCCTGTCTCCTTACTGTTCCTGTCTCCTTACTGTTCCTGTCTGCCTTACTGTTCCTATCTCCTTACCTTTCCTGTCTGCCTTACTGTTCCTGATTCCTTACTGTTCCTGTCTCATTACTGTTCCTGTCTGCCTTAGCGTTCCTGTCTCCTTACCTTTCCTGTCTGCCTTACTATTTCTGTCTCCTTACTGTTCCTGTCTGCCTTACTGTTCCTGTCTCCTTACTGTTCCTGTCTGCCTTACTGTTCCTATCTCTTTACCTTTCCTGTCTGCCTTACTGTTCCTGATTCCTTACTGTTCCTGTCTCATTACTGTTCCTGTCTGCCTTACTGTTCCTGTCTCCTTACTGTTCCTATCTGCCTTACTGTTCCTGTCTCCTTACCGAGTTAAACTTAACATACTGTTAACTGACAGTGTGAGTAAGCATCACATTGTGCATTGATCATAAGGAAATAAACTTGAACTCTACCCCTGAGTGATGCAACTGCATGACACTGTGTTGAATAAGAAAAGGTTCTGTTTAAAAACTGCTATCAGTTAAATAAATCAATCCCAGTTTTTTTTTTCTGCATACATACGCAGCCTACTCCGTACACAAAGCTTGGACCAGCTCACAGATATGTACACACAGTTGAGGGCACTTGCTGTATATTTTTTTCCACAAAAACCACAGATTCAATAATATTTCATTGTCATACCTTCACAAGGAAGTCTTCGGTTCAAAGTCTCCAGCATCATGATGCCAAGACTGGTGAGGAAGGTAGCCAAGTCTGGTTATTAATCTCTCCTGCCTTTGACAAACTAACAAAATACTCACTCACTTTATGAAACTACCATCAAGGAAACGTGTGTGCGTTGATATCTCTGTGATGGTTTTGGATTTTACATTTACCATTCAGTATTTCACAGTTACATTACACAGTTAATGTTTTACTTGTTTTACAAGTTTTATTTGTTTCTAAATCAACAACATTCAACTCCCGGAAATAAATTAATTTTCATTAGCTAAATCCTATGACTCAGTGATCCAATCCTTTCTAACTCCTAATTACCGGTATATGAGTATTATGTAAGTTCTTAGTGTGTGACTTGCTCATACAATTGAACCTGAACATAAATTGAACCTGCTAAACCTACATCTGAAAATAGATACAACATTAATTAAGTTTAATTAAATTTAAAAGCTCATTACCTCTATAAGTTTGAGTATCAAACAGTAAATAGTTAAAATAGTAAAATGCTGACAGGAGTGAACAGCATTGTGGGTACCCTCACCTGTACACATCTGCCTCTTTAGAAGGAGGATCGCCACAGAAGACCTCAGGTGATAGGTAGACCAGGTGTCTGAAGCAGGGTCTGCTTTTGGGCCCCGAGCTCTGCTCCTTCCACTGGCCCCAGTCACACACCTGAGGAACATCCAGCAGAGATGGTAGACGTTTCTATTGGTCAGTAGGGGGACCAATCACATCCTTGTAGGGGCCAGGTCCCAAAATCAAATCTTTAAAATATAAATATACTCTTACAATGTAGTATAAATGTACCCTACAGTAGGGACTCCTAACCCCCATACGTCAATATTCCACCATGTTAGAGATAGAATCCATCCATACTTCACAAATTTTATTGTGGGATGTTATGGTCCAGCCTAGGGGGAGCTGTGCAGAATGGATGATGGGTGATATTATTTAATTAAATTGATACCTGGCTGCTATATTGTAGGTAGTGTCATTTGAGACAATGGTGACCAACAACAGCAGCATGTAACTAGGGAACTCCCCCCCTCCCCAACCCTACTCAGCAAATTTTACCGATCATTCGTGCAATTTTTCAAAAACTAGTCTGGGGACATCAAAAGGTTGGCAACCCTAGGATTCTACAGGATGGGGATTTAGCAATAAATAAGAATAAGGTATTTTACACCATGTAGCCATAATTAAAAATTATTTTAACTATTTAATTATATCAATTTTTTTTGGTTATGCACTTGCAAACGAACAAACACCAAAACTTATATGAAATTAACTTAATTATCTGTGCCCGCGTTGCGTGGGGATGGGCACCTTGGCACGGTACTGCGGGTCCAGCAGCACATTACTCGGCCTCAGGCCGAGGTGCAGCAGCTGAAGGGAGTGCAGGTGGGAAAGACCCTCGGCCACGTCCAGCAGGATCCTGAGCTTCAGCGGCTGCGACAAATTGGGATACTGGCGCGTCTGCCAGGGAAAGCCATCGGGAAGAGAAGGTCCGTTCACTGTGATGGCAATTGCGGTGAATTCTGTGATCTTAAATGTACAGTTTCAATCCCAGAGAAACTAAAAATTAAAGTTACTTCATAAGAGCAGATTTGGGTGCCAATTTCCAGATGCTTTCAATTAAAACCTAACCTCTACCATTATTACAATGTTTAAAAATGGACAGTTACAAATGTTAATATATCCTGAACAAGTGTGTAGACTTTTACACTCAGTCACATGAATATGATTAAATAATGTCAGGAAGAGGGATAATACCGAACACAACAGGCTATGGAGGGATCCTTCCTGCATCCACTCTGACACCAGGCCAATGTGGGGGCCCGTCCCATACACACCCAGAGGATTCAGAACCCGGTCTGACTGAGTACGTCTGGCAAGTGATACATCCTGCAGGAACTTGATCCACCAGCTATGGGGGTAGAGTTAGAGGTGTAAAGATATTGTTTGCTGACCAACAACAGTGCCTTCACACACCCCAGAACTCTGTTTGGTATCTATGGGACAAATCTTGGTATCTTGGTGACCAAAGTTTCCATGGTGATTGCAGGGTTATGCCATCATTCAGATTCTAAGGTGTGAAATCAGCAGCAGACAATGAAAATTACTGCAGGCATTTTCTCTATGGTGTTTTACCCAGCGTAGACAAAAAAACAACACAACGTCAGGTGTTCTACTTTTTGTTTGAAGTTCCAAACTATTTTTGCCTGAACAATTCAGCAAAAGTGAAGATTACTTACTTGAAGATTATTTACTTGACTGAAAACATAATTATTGCAAAATCTATAAATTTGTCTGTTAATAGTTAATAGTCAGTGTCATGGAGTAATGAATCGAAATTTGAAATATTTGGGTCTATATTTGGATTGCTAGCCACAGCGAGGGTGAGAATGTGACATTGGTATGTGTGAATGCCAGTCATACCTCAAGGAGGCGGAGCCATTGTCTGTGGTGAGGGACTTTGTGATCTTTATCAAATTCACGACAATCATCCAGCAGTGTTACCACTGCATACTTCAAAGTCATGCTATTCTACCAAGACTAAGCCCTTCATTCTTTAGAAAGATGATACAGAACATCTCAAATTTATGCAGGAATTATAAGGTGAAGAATGAAATTGAAACGCAACTGATGACATGATGTCTGCCCAATGCCCAGGACTTGCATGAGAGAGACTGGACATAAGAGTGACAAGGCACATCTCTGCTGGAACCTGTGAATGTAAATCAAGGCAAATAGTGGCTATTCTGATGAAGCCAACATTTAGAGATGTTTTAACTGTGTATTGGACATTCATATGTGTTGAACACTGTGATATATTTTGTTCCATGTTCTATAATTGGTAGAAATATTCACTCCTGGGCCGAACCCAATATTACCTACAGTTACAGTCCAGATTTGAACCCTATAGAGATTGTTTGGTCTCATTTTAAATACGTACTAACCAGGAAACATTTTTCAAGATGCATTTCTTTCAATCTTTGTTTATTTGTTTGTAATTTGGTCCTGGTTTCCCCGTAAATCTGCCCTCTGTCCTTGTTCCTTCAGTTCTTCCCATTCTTGCTCTGTACATCCTAAAGTAGCCTGTTCAGGCAGCCATGCCAGCGGTTACCTATCTCCCAGGTGATTACCTACCTATCCAGTGGTTACCTATCTGTCCAGTGATTACCCACCTACCCATTGGTCACCTTTCTGTCTAGTGGTTACTTGTCTCACCAGTGTTTACCTGTTTAGCACTCTCATTTGGGCAGAAAGCTGGGCACTGTTGATGGGACAGCCCAATTTTGGAAATAGTCCCTGCTGTGAGAGCTGGTACCCATTATCAGTGACTAATTTCCTGAGATTCACTGAGGTTAGAGTGTAAACAATGCACAATGCACACCATATGGAAAGCTGGTCCATACACAGCTCCGGTATCGTGCACGAAAGCATTATCCCTCTGAAAATTAATGTTAACACCTATACAAGCAGATGTACTTGCTAGCAAAGGTCAGCTGTCTTCATATAACTTTATTACCTACAATTCAAGTAACCTATAAGTATACAGCGATTTATATTGATACAGTTTCAATAACACAACAAAACACCCGGTTAATACTGGGTGAAAATAAAAATGGAGCTGACTTACCTCTCCTGACACGCAGTGACAGACAGGAGTTTAAGGGACACCCAGCGAGCGGTCCCCCGGTGCCATCCGCGGAGACACACGCCTGCGCTGGTCTGGCTGAGGACCACGTCCCCCAGGTCCTGCTCGGGGATGATGGGAAGCGGGTTTGTCTCTGTCATGTTCATTCCGATGGTTCTATCAGGTGATTCACAGTGATAAGGGGCAAAAACGCGCCGAGACGCGCTTCTAGTTTTACTGCAGGAACCGGACGCCGTCCGGGAGCGAAGAAGCGAACTGGCAGAAAGATGATAGAGCGGCATGGAAAAGCGAAAGTGTGCAGCTCTCCGCCGTGATTGGATGGAGTGCGTGAACCACAGGAAGCCTGTACAACTGGAAAGTCCCTCCGCAGGGTCCCAGCAACGTACCTCATGTCACCTTACATATAAACAGCATTAAATTACCTTGCCTAGAATAATACGCATATATCCAAAGTATCTGAATTTGGAGAAAAAAATACTTTTATGTTTGTTTAACGTTATTTCACACAAGACTCTATAGCATGTTTAACTAATCTGTACTCTATAGCGTGTACGCAACTGTATTGGATTATATCGGATAATGCAGTTTTATTTTTCTTTTATTGATTTTATATTTCTATTTAGTTCTCTTATTAAGATAGACTTGTGCGCATTTCAAATTCACACAATCAATGAGCAAATACAGACGTACAGTGAATATAATTTTAAATTACACTTTTCGGAATAAATTGTAGAAGGAGGGGCGCCGGAGGGGCACGAATGCCCTAGCAGATCCAGGGTGCCTCGCCCATCGCCCATATTCTATGATGCCCTCCACCCCCAAGATGACATTTTGCCTAAACGAGAGTGCTGACTTAGATGAATGCGTGAGCCATCCGGGCCGGGAGTCCCGCTTCCCCTTTTCGGCTCCAGTCTGATTTCCCCTAAGTTAAAAACGAATGCTATTCGTTATGACTCACTGTGTTTACCTCCTTTGCAGCTGACCACCCATTTCCCCGAAAGTCCCTGTGTGTGACCCAGCTTCACTCCCTCACACTAATAGAGGCTTTCACGTTATGCACCAGACACAAGTCATTGGCGTATAAGTATAATACTCTACAATACTCTGTATACTCTGACAATAAGAGCACTGGAAGTTCACGTTTGAGTGAACCCGCCGACAATTAAAATTAAACTATTAAATAGAAATACAGTAGTAGCTAGTGCGTTTGAATATGAGTACAAAGTTACTAAGTATGTATACAGACGTAGTTCTTCAATATACCATAAACACGTACCAGATTGAATTATGTCTGCCTTCCTTTTCTTTGTCCGTTGTATTTTTAAATCTGTCTACGTGTACACATAATATTTTATGTGTGTGTGTGTGTGTGTGTGTAGAGGGGGGATGATGCATATATTACATTGTAGGGAGCAAACATCCTCACGATGTGATAAAAAATTCTTATTTTTGCCGTTGTGGGGACCACCTTTTCGGCTTCCACAAGGGGAAATTAAATTTGATTAAAAAAAAACTCTTGTGACTAAAATCAAAACTAAAAATGCAAAATGCCTAAAGTTTCTCTCTCTCTCTCTGTTGTTTCGTTATAGTTGATAGTATTATTGTTCGATATTATATTGCAGGTATTCCAGATTCCTCCCACATCCTCGGTGTATAAACGCCGGTGTTCTGGCATTTTTTTGCTGGTTTGCCAGAATTTGCTACCGTGACAGAAATATTCAGTTCAGGTTTTGCTACTTAGCCAAACCCCATATTTTAAACGGAAATATGTATAAGCATTTAAAATAAAAAATCGATATCACAAGAACTGTCATATAGTTTAAATAGGGGTAGCAGTATTTTACACGTTTTATGCTGGCAGAAACTACTAATCATTTTCAGTGTGATGGAAGTGTTTACAACTAGCTTTATGCTACTAGAAACTGCAACCTATTGTTTTCAATGTGGTAGCATTTTTATATATATATATATATATATATATCTATATATATATAAAGAAATTTTATGAGAGT
>JAABNX020000008.1:20013766-20037279 GCA_015163995.2 Mormyrus lacerda | reverse complement strand
TGGTGTAAAACACACTGCCACTGGATTTTGGAGGTCAGATGCAGTGGTGTAAAACACGCCGCCACTGGACTCTGGAGCAGTGGAAATGTGATCTGTGGATCGAATCACGCTTCTGTCTGGCAGTCTGATGGACGAGTCTGGGTTTGCAGGTGCCAGGAGAACGTTACCTGTCTGACTACATTGTGCCAAATGTAAAGTTTGGTGGAGGAGAGATAATGGTATGGGGTTGGGCTAGGGAACTGAATAAAGTTTCATTCAAATACTCCAAACTCTTGTAGAAATCCTTCCCAGAAGAGTGGCAGCTGTTATAGCTGCATAGGGGGGAGCAGCTCCATACTGATGCCTGTGGCTTTAGGGTGGGATGTCATAAAAGTTCCTGAAGGTGTAATGGCTAGGCGTCCCAATACGTTTGTCCATACAGTGTATCAGTATGTGCTTGATAATAATGGATGTGGAGACATCAAAATAACAAGACCAGCAACAGGGCGAAGTATGTGAGATGATCACAGCTGCACTCCGTCTCCTCAGCCGACTTCCTGTGTGTTTCACATCCTTCAGTCCTCCAGTGAACTGTAGAGTCTGCAAACGTAATTGCAATTAAAGTCTCCTCTCTCAGTGTATCTGTACACTTTAGTCAAATTCACAGGCTGGTTATAATGTAACACTTTTATAACGTTTTACCTTTCCTTGGGTCCCAGAAGACACACCTTTTGGATCTGGTTTCCTAAGCAAAAGAAAACCACAGCATTTTGAGTATTCCGCCACTAGATGGCGCCCTGCCACCACAGTCTGCTTGTTGCTATTCCTTCTCCTGTAACATTGTCCTGTGACGCTACTGATGACTATTGATATGAATCTGAAAATAAAACGAAACTCTGTCACTTCCTCATTGTATTAATGAATGACTCACTACACCATTGTTTTTCCCACGGCTCGGGTGTCTTCTCAAAATTTTTGAATAACGTTATTACTATTTTGCAATAAAAATACACTGCATGTAGTTGTTACAGAACTGCACCAAATACCTGAGGGAACAATTGCGTAAATTCCGTGACCTGAGCTGCGTTAGAAAAACTTACCAAAACTATAGATTGCAAGTTGTTCAAGCCAGCAGATATAAGACAGTGCTCTCCTGTTCTGAAGAGCTGCCATTCATCTGTTTTTACACACTACACCCTTACTTACCATTTTTTTAATGATTAGAAACCATAGCGTGTATTTAATTATTAAACCAGTTATTGTTTCACTACCACTGGCTCATTCAAAAGCAACGTACAAGGTCTCTATTTATATAAAAACTGTAACCATGGGCAACACGCGAAAAGCACCAGAGGGAAGCCATGATTGCGGAAGTGGGTTTAAGCAGCACTATCCCGCTCGCCGTGTTCATATTACAGCCGCATATTTAGTAATATGGCCTTTTTCACACATTAAACATTTTTTAAAAAGACAGAAACAACAAGAACACTTACAGATTTGTTTTGCTGCCAGAAGCTGATTCTGATTGGCTCAGGGAGGTTGGCAATGACCTCATTCTCCACAGAGATTCCCACGACCTCATTCACAAGGTCAGCCCCTTTCTGGTTAGCAGTTACCTTCTGGAATCACAGGAGGAGGCCGGGATGAGCTCTGATCAATACGCGAATAGTTCACATCATTTCATATTTGATTCTTACATTTATTGAGCAGACACCTTTATCGAAAGCAACGTGCAATGGAGTAATCAGGCTCTGGGGGTTAAGCACCTTGCTCAAGGGCAGTGGTTCTCAATCCTGTTCCTCCCTCCCCTCCGACATGATGCTTTCATTCCAAGCCACATTCATTATTAGCCTATTAAGGACCATCTGAGCCTGATTAATGAAAACATTCTGGCGGGGGGGGGGGCACCAGGAACAGGATTTGAACCAGCAACCTCCCAGTCACAGGCACTAAACTGCTCAGCTACAAACCATCCCTGCTAATCCCCCATATTTTATTTAACTGCTGAAATATGACTGTAGAAGATGAAATTTTATTGATCCCTGTGGGGAAATTCTCTTTTTGCCCACCCAATCTCACTCTTCATGACACACAGACAGTTATGCAGGTGAGAGCAAGCCTGGCAGTGAAGGACAGCCACCTCCAGCAGCGCCCATCGAGCCTGCAGGCTACCTGGAAGTGGCTCGCATCGCTGTAGTAAGTGTAGACCACCTTGGCCTGCTTCTTCCCCGGGGGCAACAGTGAAGGCGGGAGATACACAGACGGGGTCGTTTTTGGGGTCTTTTAAAAAAAGTCAAGATGCCACATAAAGAGGATAGAGAAGGTAATTCAGTTGTTTTCTGGAAAGAACATGGCAGCAGTCTATAAAGCACTTAATGCACTTAGTAATGACGTAATGTTGAGGTTGGGCTGCGTCTTACACTCAAGCTTATGTTCAGGCCTTGAAAGCCTTCCCGCACCTCCCTCACGTCACCCTGGATGCACTGCTGGTCCACCTTCCCTGTCTTTCCCGAGTTCATCACGACATGCTCGATCCTGCACAAGCACAGAGAAGCACAGCAGCCTGTGAGAGCGATGTTCCCAGTGGGTGATGCAGGTGGTGTCTGGATGTGGACGAACGGCACTGTTGGCAGATGGGCTAGTGGGTCAAATTACAGCTGTGTTTGTCCTGCCCTGGAGGACAATATCATCTGAGAATAAATATTTAGGGGTTGAAACATAAATACATGTTATTCATTAAGTGTAAATTCAAAATTATCCTTGATGCTTCATATAAAACCATCAGTGATCAAAATTAAATGACATTATAACGTCGTTCATAACCTCCACACCCAGCAACATAAGGTTATGTCACACAACTCAAGCACAGTTTCTACTTCATTTTGTATGATTATGCAGCTTATTCTCCTGGACTGGATGTAAACAAAAATGGACCCGCCTAAAATCTCTACAGGCATCTGAGCAAAATTGTCTGCCCTACCCAGCTTCCTGTTCTCTGCTAAACCTCTGCATTTCATTCCAGTTAACTTCCTGCAGTGGCATGTGGCTGCAAAGGCTCTTCCTGTTACCGCTAAAGTGAACAGCACACAATTAAATCGAAACGTACGGCTATTTCTAATTTCATTTATACAGGGATGAAGAAAGGAATTATGGAAGACAACTTACATGAGCACATTAATGTTTGTATCTTCACAAAAGTTTTTCACTGCAACAGAGAAACAAATCATCAGGACTTACTATCATCCAGAACACTCTAGAACATCTGTCTGGTACAAAGACTTGTTTGGAATACTCTGATTGAACTCTCAGGGTTTACTTACCACAGTTTTCTTTTGAGCCTTTGAACGCGTACAACTTCTGAAGACGCTCTTGTATGATATCGCCATTAATTGATCCTTTAGCAATTCCGTATCGCCCAAGTGCTTCAAAGTTGTCAGAAGGAGAGAAGCTGCAACAGTCTTCTTGAAGCGTGGCCAGCCCACAAAGGAAGTGCCTCTGGTCTGTGATGTCCAGCCACAGCAAATCCAAGAGCGGGTCCCAGGACAGACAGAATAGGGTCTCTTTGGAGCTCGCGGTTAGGGCCACTGTGCTAGTATTTTCACAGACACCTGTGAACCATCCCTGCACAGACAGTGTGCTCTCATTGGCTGACACAGTGATGTTCTCACAGCCTCTCCTCACGTCCCATGACAGGATCAGGTTTTGTGCATCGCTGCCGTGATGCCACGTCCCACACATCGTCATATTCAAGTTGTACCCATTGGTTCCTGCATGGAGTACAATGCATGGTAACTTCACGCCGACGACAGCGATAATCACTCTGAGCTACATGTGTCCTGCATTTTACATCAGCATTATTCTATTAGTGGATGCAGGGCCGGATAAACTGGGGCCCTAGGTGTTGCTGATTTAATTAACTGTTCCATTTTTCTGAGGCGGGGCAGGGCCCTGATGTTTGCTGGGGCCCTGGGTTATAGCCTAGGACAGCTTATGCATTAATCAGTCCCTGAACGATGGACGGATGGTGAAATATTTTAATGTTCTGCATAACTGTATTCTATTGTTTTCACAGTACGATGTGGTGCTTGGGCAGCACCGTACCTAGCAGCACACCTCCAGGGCGGGCCGGTTTGAACCCTGTTTCTGTTTAGTGTGTGTGTGGAGTTTGCATGGTCTCCAAAGGTCATGTAGGGCCTTCACTGTACTCTGGTTAGGCTGATTGTTGTCTTTAAATTGCCTGTGCAGTGTGTGACCTGCAAAGGTCATCCAACGGGGCCCCTGCCTTTGCCATGCAGCCTGGAATAGGCTCTAACCTCGTCCCCCCCCCCCTCCCGTAATACTGACCTGCATAAACACTGGGAGGGTGGTTGAATGATGTCGAATTGATAAACATCTTACCTTCTCCAAGTAAGATCAGAAGGACCATCAGGTTCAGCCACGGCCATAATCTGCTGTCCATTTCTGAAGTTTTGAATGACTGCTGAAGAAGAAGTCTCGGGCTGTGAAGCAGAATATTTTAACAAACCACAGGATTGAATAAAAATGCCTTTTCAGTTAGCGGTACATCACCTTTGTGACACATAGCTTTTCAGCAAACAATGGAACAGCATTTTTTTAATTTAAATTCCTAATTTTATTGGGACTTCACATATATTTTTTTCTGTGTGACTATTTATTAATTCCAGTAACACTTCCTGAAAAAAACTGTTAATACTCAATTCACTGTATCCAATGAATTCAGTACTGTATTAACTCATTTAGTTTTGTATTCTGTACTTAATTCGTTTTTAACCAGTGCTGAGATTCAGTGAATCATGAATGATTATTTTGAACACATGACAATGAGCACTATTATTCTCCAAAATGAATCGGGGTCCTTGTAATGGAATTTACAAAAGACACAAAGCAACTCAAAGAAATCAACTCTTCTGTCGACCTTGGACCAGTACATCTGAACTAAACTTGGACTGTGAACCATGCAACATGGTAGCTAATTTACTTACATATTGCACCACCGTGCGTTTAGATATATTTGGCTCGGTGGTAAGAACAGAAGTGACAGTCTTTCGCATGCAATTTACATTTCACGCAGCATATCTTACACTTAATTTGTTCAGCGGGGACTTTCACCCAAAGTGACAAACATTTCCTTTGAGAAACCAGGGTTAGACAGTTCCAGGTGCAACTAGCCTTAAGGGTCATGAATAAGGGCCGAACAGTGAGTCTAGGTTCGGATTCAGCAACCTTCCGACGACTGGCACCTCAGTGAGTGCATGCGGCCTAACGGGCAGAGCCACACGGCTCTGACGTGATACATTTGTGCAATGGTGCTGCATCTATTGATGGCTTTCACATGTGGGCAATGAAGCGACACCTTATCTTTGCACATTGCAAGGCATTCGAGCCGACAGCTGCCTGAGTGCTGGCGACGCTTCTGACGAGAGCATGCGTTCTCCATTTTTGTTGGCCCTGATCTGTGCGTGTGCTAGAGGCTGCTACAGAAGTCTGAAACCTGAACCCTCAGTGCCACGGGACTCGTCTTAGGATCCAGTTGCCCCTGTCCCCAACCAATACTGCAGGCCTTAATGAGAGCACCAGACGTATATATACCATCGTCAAGACTGAACTCGTCTATGGGAAGTTCACTGCAATGCAGAAAAGCAGTGAAATGTCTGGAATGTGAAAGCACAAGTCAAATGTTTCATTCTACACTGTATGAACAAAGTATTGGTTCACACCTCTCAATCACTGAATTCCGGTGTTTCATTGAGACCCATTGCCTCGGGTGCATAAAATAAAACACCTAACCATGCAGTCAGGTTTGCATACATTTGTGAAAGAATGTGTCATTCTGAAAAGCTCAGTGAATTCAATCGTGGTACTGTCATAGGATGCCACCTTTGCAATAAGTCAGTTTGTGAAATTTCTTCCATGCTTGATATTCCACGGTCAACTATAAGTGGAATTATTGCAAAGTGGAAGCGTTTAGATACAACAGAAACGCAGCCATGAAGCAGCAGACTATCTGAAGTATCTGAGCAGGGTTACTGATTGCTAAGGTGCATAGTGTCACCAACGCTCTGCTGACTCAATAACTGCAGAGTCCCAAACTTCCTCTGGCATTAACTGCAGCACAAAAACTGCTCCAGGAGCTTCAGGGAATGGGCTTCCATGGCTACGCAGCTGCATGCAAGCCTCACATCACCAAGTGGTATAAAGCATGCCGCCACTGCACTCTGGAGCAGTGGAAACATGTTCTGCGGAGTGACAAATTACGTTTCTCTGTCTGACAGTCTGATGGACTGCAAAGCAAGAGCCATTAAGACATGATTGGGTGAGTTTGGTGTGGATGAACTTGACTGGCCCACAAAGAGCCCTGACCCCAACCCTACTGAACATCACGTCCAACATGGGCAAAAATTCCCACAGACACACTCCAAAGTCTTGTAGAAATCCTTCCCAGAAGAGTGGCAGCTGTTGTAGCTGTAAAGGGGGGATCAGCTCCATACTGATGCTATGGATTTATGATGGGATATCATCAAAGTTTCTGTAGGTGTAATGGTCAGGTGACCCAGTACTTTTGTCTATATAATTTATATGTTTTCTCCACATTTGTCACTTTAAAAATAGAATGTGCACTTTATATACATACAAAGAAATGCATTGGCCTTGTCCCATCTGCCCATTTCACATGTGAATGCTCATGTTCTTAGTGCACATATTCACAGGTGTCTCATTCCACAAAAAAGCAAAGTGTATCTCACTTAATATGCATTTTATCCATATGAACGTGGACACTGATCTAAGTATATAGACCCCAATGCACTGCATCAGTGACAACTAATGTTTACATTGAACACAATGAATAAAAACATCTGCTAAGTTAATCAAATGTAAACTTCTTCCTCAAGCAGGTCCTTTTCCCTGTGATGTATCAGGCAACTAAACAGACTTCTATTCTTTATCATCCTCTAAGCCTGGGTTGCATCTAAGAGCTGGGTCACCTCATTCTAGTAGTGAATATCTTTTTGTTCTTCAAAGTGTTTTCTTAAGCAGCAAACAAAACTATTTCAAGAGAACACCAAACCCTAACACTATAAAATCGAAAAAAACAATCAACTTATAAATGAAATTACTTCAGTTTTACTTTGCTAATAACCATTTTGAACTGCGCAGTAAATACAAGCACATGTTTGCATTTCACTGATAGCACAGTAGAGGACATAACACAAATCTCTAAAAGGGATACGTCAAGTTTTTCGGCGTCTTATTAGGTGGATCCAAAGATTGTGTATATATCTAATTTCACGGTTAAGCTGCACTGATTATTAAATATTGAAATATGTCACCACGCTTTCCACAAAAATATGTGCAATAAACGTGGGTGTAACTAGAGATATATTTTGCAGATACTGAAGCCTGTATAGATGTAGCTTACGGTAAAACGCTGACAACTCTTCATACGCGTTTCCTGTGCGTATAACCATGGCTTGGTGAAGGTAGTTTAACCAGCAGGTTGTAGCCCGCAACAATCCACACTGACTTGGTATTCTATAGGGCCTTTTATTATTAATGCAACAGACGAATTGAAGCCCCGCCTACTACACGCTGATTGGTTAATATATAATCTACACATTCCAGACCCGCTGGCACGTGTCCCCATCCCGCTCCGCAGCACACATTGAACCAAAAGACTCACGTTTCTCGCAAAAGGTTAATTATGCCAAAGGACACCTCAATGGTGGACCATTTTAAACCTAAGCTTCTAGTTTAAATTATTTTGAACCAAATGATTAATCTGTACAGAACTGATACTCATTGCTGTTTGTCTGAATAGATTTCGGGAACAAGATAAAGAAATTCTGTGAAAGAAAACACTTTTTACTGCCAGGGATCCTGGTAAGACTTGGTAAGTAATGTTGCACACTCACGAAGCGATTTGCAGAGCTCTACTGCTGCATTTCTAAGCTATGTAAATGCGACGCTTAGCTATGAGGTTTACTGTTATGCTACAAATCCTGTTAACACGTTTGTAATTTAATATGTGCATCCTTACCAAGCGAGGTCAGGCCCCTCCAGGCTACCGGCGCTTTGGTTTGCTGGTTCCTTGTCACTAGCCTCCTTCACGCCTCGATCTTATCGAATGCATTTCACGGCTTTTCCCAGGGTGTCTAGAGCATGTGACCTTAACGGCCCCACCCGCGGTTGTTCCTCTGTGTTTACACAATGTAGCAAAGACCAGGCAGCTGACCACATAGCCAAATAGTTAAAGCTTTGAGCCAGTGGCAGCACAGCAAGGAAGATTTGAGGAGGGCAGCACCACACCCCTGCGCACTCCCCCCACCCAGGTCATTGTTCCGATCGAGCCTTGCTGAGATTACAAAGAATGGCCCCTTTCACTTCCCCAGGGCGGCCGTGGGATGGTCTCCGCGATGCGGTCAAGGCGCGTCATCCATGCAGACAGACGATTCCCAAAAAGCAGCCGGAATAATTCAGTTGGCAGCCCGTAGCCCGAGAGTTTAAGAGAACTTTTTTTTTGTTGCGATTTCCCTAGGGCCAGTAATATCTCATCTCCTGTGTATAAGGCAATACGTGTGACATTTATAGCAAAGGCAAGTTGCTAGAATACAATCAGCGAAAGGCATAAAGGTGATGATACACAGGTCAGGTTTTTTGGAAATGGTAAGACAAAGGGCATCTCATTAGCATGGGTATGGTTGGTCGCGAAAAGTTGATCGGCCCACTGTCGATCACAGTATTAAATAGAAATTTGTTGCCCGATATCAATGGGAAAATGCCTGAGTAACAGTGGTCAAAACCTACATTATGTATTATCACCCAAGAAGTGATGCTGCTTTCCACGGCGCGGTGAAGCTGCGACAGACCGCTTGCTTGGCGGACGTCCAGTAAAATAACCAAGTGAACTTCTAACCTTCCAAACGATACTGCACTTGCAGAGGGATTCAGAGGTGAATCAAAGGGCTAGTCGCTGTAGATCATGCAGTTTGTAAACTGTAAACAAAAAAACGCACAATTGCGGGATCCCAGAATTACAAAAACAACCATAGACTGGTCATTTTTAGCAAAATTCTGAATTTCGTTTTAGTCAGTTTCTCGTTAGAAAAAGTTCTTGTACTTGTTTGTGACAACAGGTGCAGGAACCGCTCAGCACATCTGATTCAGGAAAACCAATGTCATAGGCTGCACACCCAGATACAGTAACTCGTAAAAACTGTAAGCAACCCCAAACACCTGCACAGAGAGCAACGGCGCATCGGGAACAGCAGCCTTAGGTTTAATTGTACTAAATTAAGAAACATTAAGACTTCTCTCATAGGCTACACTTACAGGTCATAGAATATGTATAGAAATACGTAAACATTATTACAGTCTGTATACTATTAAATTCTACAATCAAACATCTACTATGCGGCACAAAGCCGCGTCCTTTTTTGCGACCTTCCGAGCCACCGATCCTGCTTGCAAACTTGACAATTACTTGACAATTATTACGGATCTTTACGGCGTACTGTAGCCTATAGTGCTCACATGTAGCTGTACTATGTATTCAAATCATTATAATTCAAGTTCAGAAACAGTGTCCCCTTTAAAAAACGCAAAGTGAAAGTGTGACGAAAAGAACAATAGTTTCAGTGTTTTTTTAAGTCCTGAAAGTTTCAAGGTTTGCAAACGCCTCAAGGACAAGAGACCACTCTAAACTGGTGCGGAATACTGAACTTTTTAAGAATTTCTCATGAGGGGTTTCAGGGATGTTTCGTGGTTTCTTTGATAGCGATGAAGCGGAGGTATCCAGTTAATGCATTTCTGAATTCCCAAATTAATTGAAAAAGTCACCGCTAAATATCAGTCATGATTGAGAGAAAACTTACTTGTGCTCGGTTCTTTATGGGATGCAAGAGAATGTAGGTTTTAGGAGCAGAACAAAAAAAATTCAAACACTAATACCGTGATATCTTGTGAAGCAAATGATTGATGGAATGGACAAAGGAATGGACAACCGAACAATAAATATGAACATTTAGCGATACGTAAATAACAGTAAGTGTCTGTAGATATTTCTGCAAATGTGTTAAAGAACGCGTCCTAAAAAGTTACCACAGTTAGAGTTTATACATAGTATTACAATAATAATACAGTACTACAACAATGTCTTAGCTATACGTTATAGACATACAGTATTTCTAACAACTGAAAAGAACGACGTGGGAGTACTGAGGAGTACAAATCTACATGCTGATATTTAATCGCACCATGAATCGATGTTCATCGAGTTGTATTGGCATTAACCTAATAATTAATAGTTTTGGTTCCGATCTTTCATATATTTCACTTTTATTATAACAAAGAGAAAACAAGTTCATAGATCTTTACCTCAAAGCGCAGTCTTCTTTCTTAGTGCGATCTTCTTCAAAGCAAGTGCCTCTTTGTGCAGTTGCCCGGAAGCAAACCCGGATTTAAGGACTTAAATTTAGGCAGACTCGATTGAAATAAAACCGATATTACACAGAGGTATAAGGATTTACCGAAATATAACAAACGCTATAACCAAACATCCCACAGGAACCCCAGAAGACGTCACTAGAAATTCGGGGTTGAGAAATAAGACTGTTTCGTAAACCTCCAGCGCTGAGCACAGAATCCCAGGATTCGCCACCGTCAGCTTGGTGCCAGTTTAATGTGCCCGTCGCATTCTGCCCGCGAAAAATGTCTGCCAGCATGTGCAATGTGTATTTGTCTGGCTGGTGGAGTGTGTGTGCGCGTTTGCAAGAAGCAACTGAGGATGCAAAATACATTATAGAAAATAAACGATGTGATGCGTACAGTGTGATACGTCTGTGGACCATGGTTTAACAAAACCGTGTTTACAATATGTTGCATCGTGTATGGCAATTATGTTATAAATGTTCCTGTTACTCTGGGGCCTTTTTTGTACCCGTATCCCACGTGCACATTTTTAATGAAGAATTGTAGATTATAAAGGAAAGGCATGAATGCAAACAAAAATCTGCAGTGGGGGGGTGATAAAAGAATTTTGCTGGGGAAAAGGAGAAGTTTAAATTCTGCTGAATGATAGGTCCCACCCAGTCACCCAACAAGCGATTATGGAGAGTTATTGACACAACTTCTGTAACGAGGTGATAGTTTTGTGTGAAGTTCTTCATTTCACAGGGGGAGAGTGTTAATACTGATGTGGTTCTCGTTTGACAGTTTCTGTGAGTGATTTGGGGGTTAGACTACAGATCCACCAGCTTTCTGTACATTTTTAAACGTCCTTGAGTCACAATAGCTGCCACTGTGCTATCCCGGGACATGTAAAGACGAGTGCACACCTGCCCCTAGCGCTCGGGGTGCAGGTGTTGTCTTACAAACTCCCATTTCATTCTAAGCCTGCAAAGGATCACCCCCCCCCCCCACCCCCATCCCGATTCATATAGAGAATGGCCGCAGCGGGATGGGTGGGGGCGGGATTGATTCTCTGAAGCAGTAGCAATCCATGCCATTCAGTAGACAATATCCAGCAGGTCTGCGGGGGTAAGGATAAAGATTTTCACCTCAAATTAAAGAGGATAATTGTTACGCAACAAGGAGAAGATCGCGTCTGCTCCCTGTATACACCTTAGTCTATACTTTGTTCTCATTTGTAGTTCCCTGCTCTGATGGAACGGTATCCCGGTGCTTTGCTGCAGCTTCTGTGGTTCATCGTGGACGAAAACGACTCCCTGCCCCCGCCACTGCAAGCTATGACTGCTGTAGGATTATTGGTATTGTGTGTGTGTGTGTGATCACACCATGTGGGCGATGGAGTAACAAGATAATGAGATGCTGAAAAGCTCGCACTCCCCCCATCCATAGTGTACCGCGACGATGGGAAAGTCCAGACAAATTACTCAATAAACATACTATGAATAATTTTGCCCTTTTGCCAAGGAGATTTCACATGTCCAGACGTGCTTCGAGACACAAGGTGTGTGGCAGGAGTTTTCTGCGCTGACCGAGTTCCGGAATATTTACTCTGCTTCGTTTTATCTGTCTTGCCTGACCTAACCCAAGAGAAAAATAATCCAATTGCCGTTAATTTTTCACTCGTATGATGCCTGCAGGCTAGGCTATATGTCGTGTACCTTGGGAACGGGACATGTACCCCGATCTTGAAAGAGTAGCTGAAGGCTGTCCAGAATCATCACTGTCCTGCCCCCACCACCCCCAGCTGATGGAGTCCGTTTGACATCTGTCCCCCGCCACCCCATGTCCAGATGGCCCAAAACGACTGAATGTGAAGAGTTCATTAACATGCTGATGTAAGAGTAAAACACACAAAGACACCACACCGTATAGGAGGTAATAAGGCACGAGAGCCTGTTTTACTAGAGCATTTAATGTAAACTATCAAGTTTAGTTTTAGTTAGGAGAACCGATAAGCACCAGGCACAGAAAAAACCACACAGTAGCAACATCCTTTCCGTGCAAACAAAACCCCGTCTTCTGAGTTCTGCCGCTTGCGGTACATTCACGTCGGGGAAAGTCATTCACTTATAATAATCAGATATGGTAGGAAAACATTGTAACGTCATATCACACCATCTATGTTCTTTTTAGCCCTTTAAGAGTTAAAAATAAAAATTAATGCTAAATAATCACCTGAAAAAAAGTAGTAGTTGAAAATATCTCATCCCTGAAAAACATCCCTGAAACCCCTCATGAGAAATTCTTAAAAAGTTCAGTATTCCGCACCAGTTTAGAGTGGTCTCTTGTCCTTGAGGCGTTTGCAAACCTTGAAACTTTCAGGACTTAAAAAAACACTGAAACTATTGTTCTTTTCGTCACACTTTCACTTTGCGTTTTTTAAAGGGGACACTGTTTCTGAACTTGAATTATAATGATTTGAATACATAGTATAGCTACATCTGAGCACTACAGGCTGCAGTACGCCGTAAAAACTCAGTCTTAATTCAGTTCAAATATGTTGTTAATGAGGTCTGCTGTGTGTGAGACAATGAGATAGAGCAGGGGTTATCAACATGGTGTCGACGCGCACCAGGATGCCCCCAAGTACTATATGAGCCGCCCGTGGACCTGTTCTAAAAATAGCACAACTCACCAGTGAGCAGCGTCTAAAATTTAATTTCATGCTGTTGCTACTCTTCTTTAATCACATTTGCACATTTGAAAATGACAATATCTAAAAAACATTTAAAACATGTTTATTATACATGAAATTTAGATAAGTTTAGGAGGGCATTTCAAACCGGTAGCTTTTCGTATGGCTCAGTAGCTCTCAGCTTGAGAAAGGTTGGTGACCCCTGAGCTACAGCATTCAGTCAGTATCGACTCGCGGTTCAGAGGTTGCGCGACAACCGCACTGGCGCACTTTGCTGAAAGCAGCTCGAATTCACGTTGAACTGTTTTTTTCAAACCCAGGCTACAGACTCGAGGAGAAGCATTTATGAAGCTGGGCCAGACAGCGATGCAGTGGCTTGGTGGTCAGTCTTGTATAAACGGGGATTATGAGGAGAAATTTATACGGTCGAGCTGCATTATATATTCTGGAGTACCTATAATTTAAACCTACAGTAACTGTATTTCAATTCACAATTCAGGCCTGAGTGTAATTTCATGCTGATATATTGCTGAAATTGGTGACTTCTCAGCATGGCAGACTTGTTTGGGTAGCTTACTAGCCTTTCACAGTGACATTGCGGTCTGTTCTTTTTCTGTCTTTCCGTTGAAGACCATTTTTTTTAAATGACAACGTATGCGACACTGACGCACAAAATAGC
Source organism: Mormyrus lacerda (assembly GCA_015163995.2). Taxonomy (NCBI): domain Eukaryota; kingdom Metazoa; phylum Chordata; class Actinopteri; order Osteoglossiformes; family Mormyridae; genus Mormyrus; species Mormyrus lacerda. The sequence goes on along the minus strand of JAABNX020000008.1, from coordinate 20,023,501 downwards.
TACAGCATTGTATTTTATAAACTGAGGTTTTGGTTTATTTTTGTATCTCTCAATCATCTGATTGTCATACAATATGGAGAATCTTTAACAGTATGTTTGCTTTCGTATGACGCCAGACGAAATGACGGCTTGGTTATAATAATACATGTCGGTTAAATAATGAAGCGTCGGGGATGGGGGGGCCCGCAGACGCCATATGGTGGTTTTAGATTAACATTATAACAGACATACATCTTGTCACCTGCTTTGGACTAACATACTAGGACTTTAGGTAGACGGTTCAACCCCGGGTGATTAATTAGTTTTGGGTTACGTACTCTTGGCCCTGCCGGGCCACCACGGCATTAGTCAGGACTTTTATGGTAAAAAGCTACACTTGATTCCTTGATTGCCGCAGTTTTTGTTTGTATAATAGAGGAATATCTTGTTTATGTATTAACCATGTACGGTATTGGCCTGGAATTGTTTTTAATTGGAGGGTATCTTACCACACGATTGGTTAAATAAGAATTTTCTTACACATTTCTTTTTCATTGAGTAATAGTAGAAAGGCTGTAATGGCTGAGCTGCTTTCTTTTTTTTTTTTTCTTTTTTTTATTATTATTTTTTTTTGGCTGAGCTGCTTTCATCTCGCGGAATCCTGCGTGAGTGACGTCGTGCTGGGTGACCCGTGATCTTCGGTATTATGCGGTTGCTCCTTGTCGTTGTGTCCAACGACGGTTGGAAAAAAAAACATGAAGGATCTAATAGCTGGTGGCATCATAAAATTTCGTCATTTGATGTCCTCACACTGAAAAACCGAATTACATGTGAAACTGTATTTACTATTTAGTATTATGTGCAATGTGGCATAACCGTTCTCATTTTAGGATTTGGACCCAATTTTTCATCACTGTACTGTAGTACCAAACACAAGAGGAACAGCAACTTATTCATCACACAGATTGTTAATTAGTAACCATGCATCTCTTCTGATCTATACAAGAAAATGAACCTTCTGCTTTAAAATGAGCTATATGTATACATACTGTACAGTTTTTCAGTTGGGTTCATTTGCTCATCATCATTGCTCTTGAAGCACAGAGCTCATTTGCTTCCTGTTCAGCAGTTTGGTTTGTGGGAATTTGTGGTGTCCTGTTTCCCCTGTGCCTGTCAGTAGCCAGCAGATACTGGCTTGGTGGTGCGGGTGGCTTGGGTTTCATGGTCCTTGTTGACTGGCCTTTTGCCTTGGGGCTCCTGGTTAGTCAGTTTCTGTGTTGGAGACTCGTGATCCCAGGGAGCTGTCATTCCACAGCTAGTGTCCTGTGTCACTGGTGTTCTGTCTTCAGGAGTTTCTCTGGTGGCTGTGTGGATTTTTTTAGTCGGTTTTGTTTATGGCTCTCAAGTCGGCTCCACAGCCATCCTGTCAGTTTCAGTCTGGGCAGCCCAGACTGGGGCGAGTGCATACGTATAAGATCATTAATGTTTTGTCTCATGCATGCACTTTAATCATGCAGTTGCAGCCACGGGATGTATTGTGAAACATTTAGATAAAATATGACGTTTGTGACTCTAATACATACCCATCTGTATAACACAGGTGTCATGAGACTCTTCTTTTGAGCCACTTATATTCTGTACGTCCGTTGATTTCATTTATTTCAACATTGCTTTGCTTGATCCTAGTCTCTGGATAAAACAAATCATGACACACGACTACAAAGCTATACCCCAAACAAACTACTGTACACTGTACTGTACATTATTTCACTAAATTTTGGACTTCAAATCCAAGTACAGCGTCAGTGAAACACCTTGCAGTGGTGCTTTGAAGCGAATCATGACAACTTCACTAGCCAGCAGACACATGGACCATTGTCCATGCAGACCAGCTAACACCGATATTCGCAACCATATTCAATTCTTCCCTGTCTCAAGCCAGAGTACCGACATGTCTCAAAAGAATCACTATCATCCTTGTCCCCAACAAACACCACCCAGCATGTCCAAACAACTTCTGCCCGGTTGCACTCGCCTTTACAGCTATGAAGTGTTTGGTGAAAGATCACATCTGCTCCATACTGCCCAACGCACTGGACCCACTTCTATTTGCTTCAACAGAAGGTTCAACGGCCCTCATCCTGCACATTGCATTCAGCCACTTGGACTTCAGAGAGGGAAACTGCGTGTGGTTCCTGTTCATCGATTATGGCTGCAGGACAGCACAGGACATGCAGGACAGCATAACTCGCCACCACGCGCTGCATTCCCGAACCTGCAGATCGCCCTCAGACAGCAGTGCTGGGACAAAGAATAGAAAATAAATACTCTACCCACTTCAACAATGGCCTCCTCTCTCTGCTGCAGTCAGGGAGGTGCTACAGTACCACAGCCTGAAAGCCAAAACTGAAAAAGGCTTCTTCCCTAAGGCCGTTTGTATTCTGAATGACGGTTTCTTTCGCTAATCAATCACTTCACTCATTGCACTATTACCAGCCCACTGTCATTGCACGTCTTTTTCAGTTGTTCATACGCTGTTCTCTGTTTTTCAGAGCTGCCAACTCTCACGCATTTGCCGTGATACTCACGCTTTCAGACTCTCACACTTGCACAAGAAATTTTACGGCAAATTTATATCATTACATTATAAACCTAAAATTAGCGGCATCAAAAGCATTGGGGTAGTTTGCAAACCCTACAGTCTATTTAGAAGATAATAAAACTTACTTAGCTGTAAATGCGTGTGCAGACTTGTCTGGAATCGAAAATCTCACGCCAGCCGTCTGGCCAAAGTTGACAGCCCTGCTTTTTGTCTAGTTTAGCAATTTTATATTGTGTTATATTTTGTTTTTATTTTATTATAATCTTATTATTATTCAGGCTTGTTATTAAACTGTTCTGCTTTTCTTTTTGTATTACGTATTTCACCAAGCAGGAAACAGGTGGAAAGGCATTTCAGTGCACAGTGGTATAGTCCCGCACGGGACGAATAAAACTTGAAATTTGATTTTGTGTTACTTTTTTCATTCCCGAGTTCATCTTTGAAACTTTAGCCAATTAGTTAACTAATTCATCCTTTAGCCCTGCCCCCACTGGGGTGTCCATGCCCATCCCTCTTCCATTTTTCCCAATTCCTGCACATTCTGAAAATCCCGCTATAGTGGAGTCTCTTATAATGGAATATCGTCTATAACAAACGAGGTCTAGAGTATCTGGCTGCAGACCTCCACCAGGGCCGGAAACACGTGACCTCAACAAGTGAGGCCGGACATGACGTTATGCAAAATTACGCCATGGAGGTACCAGATATCACATGACCTCCACGCACAGCCCGGATTTGTCAGTGGGAGAGTGTTTAGCTTCGTCGAAAGAAAAAAGTGGGCAGAACAAGCAACAACGGTAGGATTTGACCGGTGTTTTTTTTTTTTCTCCAAATTTAGCTTTAAAAAATGAGAATAAATTAGGAAACCAACAAGCAAAACTGACTCAGTCTACTTTGAACTATTTTTTATTACAATAATATGATTATTAATACAAGTTATTAAAAGTTAACTTAAAATAAAGACTATAGTGATGGGCACTGCGGCTTATCTCTAAGGCAATAAAAACATAGTGTTAACCCAGATGTGCTGATTATCAACACAGTTTTTAAGAAAGTGTTCCATATCTTCTTTGTACTGAAACACAAAACGAAAGGGATCGGTCATCCAGATTGATCTTTCTGGTTTAGTTTGTCAAGAGTTTTCTGGCAGTCCAGGTGTTGCATTCATCCAGCTGGCTGTGAATTAGCATCCCATATACTGTAGATATGTGCATCTAAAATTCATTCATTCATTTTCCAACCCACTTTATCCTATTGGGTCGATGGCGGTCCGGAGCCTATCCCGGAAGCAATGGGCACGAGGCAGGGAACAACCCTGGACAGGGGGGTAGCCCATCACAGGTCACAATCACACACTGTTACCATTCACTCACACATGCACACCTACAGGCAATTTATTAACTCCAATTATCCTCAGCATGTCTTTGGACTGTGGGGGGAAACCAGAGTACCTGGAGGAAACCCCACGGGGAGAACATGCAAACTCCACACACATGTAACCCAGGCAGAGACTCAAACCCAGGTCCCAAAGGTGTGAGGTAACAGTGCTAACCACTGCACCACCATGTCGCCCCATTGCATCTAAAATAATATAATTAATAAGAATAATTGTCATGTACAATAATAATTACTTCATTTCACAGGGGATCGAGTTTGCTGACACAATCTGTCTAAGCTTACTGAAGTAACCAATCCCTGAAATGCTGCACAGGACATAACTGGTTGTTCTAAGTCTGGCTTGTCTTAGCTAACAAACTATTTTAGTAACAGGTTAAGAGACAGGCAGCATCTTGTGCAGAGATGTGCGCGGAGACGTTTCCTCATGGGAATTTAGTTTAATTTTCAATGATGGCAGTAGCAAAGCTCAAATCTGCATCACAATTGCAATACAAAGACTTCAAATCCACTGTTTCCGTTTGAATAAGGCAATTAGGTAAGGAGAAGCCATCTGACATCCATCCATTTTCTGAAACTGCTTGTCCTATTCATGGTCTCAGGGGGTCTGGGGTCTATCCCAGGATGGGACGCCAACCCATCGCAGCACCATCTGATATTTACATTTTAAATGAAATTTGACAGGCATTATCATAGACAGCTTTGTAAGCACATGACCTTGACTGGTGTGAATTTTCAAACATAATTGGTAAAGTGCAAAGTCATTTTTATAATTATGGTAAATTGTAAGTGTTTCCCTAAGGTCATACCATTTGATCCAACCATACCCCAAAAACATCAAATTATCTAATATTAAGTTACTAACCTTGGCATGCAGCAGTTAGTCACCAGAGGTTAATTTCTGAGATGTTCTTTCCTGTCACATGGTTTTCTTACACAGTATGAACATAATGGCTCCTTGAATGGTGGCTGCACCACCTTGACACTTCATGAAGTTGACCTGACTAACATGAATCCCAAAATTAATTATAGTATTCAGAACAATGTTATGTTACTTTTATTTGGTACTTTTATTTTCTATGAAATATTCTTATGTGAAATTTTGTCAGATTAGTTGGTGGGGTGTTTTATTGAGAATTTCACCTTTTTAAAACAAAGTTAATTATTTGCTACAAAGTTTTAACAGTTACACAACATTGGCATCTTCATCCCCCAACCTAAACCATAAAGACGCAAAAAAAAATGTCCGTCCTGTCATTAACCTTATACGTGTAAGCTAAATTAGTAGATTCTTTTAGCATTGTAAAAATGGAGGGAGTGCATCTTGGTTTTTAATTTGATTCTAGTGTTAGTTGCAGTGCTAAAATTATAATGGATTCTCCATCCATCCATCCATCCATCCAACTTCCGCTTATCCAAGGTCGGGTCGCGGGGGCAGCAGTCTCAGCAGGGAAACCCAGACCAGGGCCCATTCGGGCGAAGTTCTGCCGGAGGTGGGAGTTGAAACTCCCCCTGACAGGGGATTCCGCCAGAAGTTCCCAGCAGACCCGCACTATATGCTTGGGTCTACCAGGTCTGACCAGCTTCTTCCCCCACCAGCGGAGCCAACCCACCACCAGGTGGTGATCGGTTGACAGCTCCGCCCCTCTCCTCACCCAAGTGTCCAATACATGTGGCTGCAAGTCTGATGACATGACCACAAAGTCAATCATCGAACTGCGGCCTAGGGTGTCCTGGTGCCAAGTGCACATATGGACACCCTTATGCTTGAACATGGTGTTCATTATGGACAATCCGTGATGAGCACAGAAGTCCAACAATAGAACACCACTCGGGTTCAGGACAGGGGGGCTGTTCCTCCCAATCATGCACCTCCAGGTCTCACTGTCATTGCCCACGTGAGCATTGAAGTCCCCCAGCAGAACAAGAGAGTCCCCAGTAGGAGTGTTCTCCAGCACCCTTTGTTTGGCGCATAAACGCAAACAACAGTCAAGACCCGTCCCCCCACCCGAAGGCGAAAGGAGGCTTCCTTCTCGTCCACCGTGGTAAACCCCAATGTACAGGCGCCCAGCCAGGGGACAATAAGTATGCCCACCCCAGCTTGACGCCTCTCCCCGTGAGCAACTCCAGAGTGGAAGAGGGTCCAACCCCCTTTGAGGAGACTGGTTCCAGAGCCCAGGCCATGCATCGAGGTGAGCCCGACTATATCTAGTTGGAACTTCACACGTGACTGTCAATGGACCTGCTATAGTATTTTAAATCAGCTTTTTGTGTAATTTTGTCTCCGTTTGAATTAAAAACATTTTCTTTTTAGGAAAAAAAAGTGTAATATATAGTGTGCGGACTCTTTGTGACTCATGGAAAATCTGATCAAGAAATGTATAAGTATGGGGAAATTGGTGGTACGTTTTGAGGTTGCACGTCTTTTGCAGTGCGTCGACATCTTTTGCAGTGCGTAAATCCCGCAGTGCATGTTCAGGCACATGATTTGGTAAGTAATGCTGGGCTGTGGTTTTCCCCCTACCTGCATCACTGTACCCTGAAGCATTGCCTCGTTTATCTGAAGCGTGGCTGTTGCCTCGGGCTCAGGCTGCCTTCCACGCAGCGAGGGGACTGGCTGATGAGTCAGAGAGCATTTTCCGCTGTTTGGCCAGTGATTTGTTTCTCCTGGGTGTGTTGTAATTTGTAAGTGATGATAGGATAATCTGAAATCTACAGAATCAAATTCTGTCTATGGATCGTGAGGCATAAGGGTTTCATTATGGGGTCACTTGTTGTATCTAACTTCTTTAACTCGGTCTGAAGCTTTGCAGTTGACTCCAGCTGTTACTAGTCATTGTAATATGAAGCTACATCATGCCATATGCTGTCACATATATTACTCATGTTATTTACTTTTCTTCTGGCCAAAACATCTTTACCCTCATGTCTATGTCTGTTACATAGTTGTATTGTTTACTGAATGCAAACATGTAAATACGGATGTGAAACGCAGTTGTTTGGAGTGTGTTGTGTTTTCTAAAATTATTTTGGTGGGGGAGGGGGTGTGGCTCAGTAGTTTAGGACACAGTCACTGTGATCAGCCTTGTGCCTCCAATCAGAAGGTCACTGGTTGAAATCCCAGTGCTGTCAGAGTGATGTCACTATTGAGTTCTTGCGCAAGGCCCTTAACCCCCAATTGTTCTATTTGACCCAACTTGAAAAATATGCGACACTTTGGATAAAAGAGTTTACTAAATTAAAAAAAAATATAACTGCTTCTGCATGGCTAAACAAGAGGTGATTTGACACAAACATCCACCTAGTGCAGATTGTCCGTAGTTTCCAAGGGGTGAGAGGAGCCCCGTGGAATGTGAGACTCCAGCCCAGCTCACAATGCCATAGAAGTGAGGCAAAGGCAAAGAGCACATTATAAACATACAGCTGTCAAGTTAGCAGCTAGGCTGAGCTTCCCAGTGCACGTCCAGACAGGGCTTTAGCCAGCTATGAGGTCATCCAGGTCCAGATCATGGTAAAATTAAAGCTAAAAATTAAATTTGAAACTAAATATTTACTTGAATAAAAAAATATATGTATCTCTAAGTGCATTCTTAATTCAGTTCAAATGTGTTATTAATGGTGTTCTGTATCAGTGCGAGAGGTCGTGCGATGTGCGAACAGCACGGCTGCACTTCTCTGAAAGCAGCTGGAATTCACGCTGTGTGCATGTGATCATGCAGCATTGAAAGGGTAGGTGCACAGGCAGTGTATCATTCGTTAACACAAAACAATGATCATTATCTAAAAAAAACATTGCAAAACAGCAACCTGGTTTAGCATCTGGAGTTAAGATAATTGTATAAAACATGTTAAATATAGGCGTAGGTTAGGCTACTCTGGCAATGTTAAAGGTTGCGTTTCTTTCATATTACGCCTAATATTACACATTAATTAAAGAAAGTGTATTTGACGGTAGCTTGGTGTGTTAATATCAAACATTTTCTCTTTAATTTTTATGTTTATATATGGTCACAAATAACCTTAAATTACATGCTTCATATCACATAAAATTTTACTGCTCTAATTTTCTTAGGTGGACACCAATGGTGAGGGGGGCTGTCAAGCTGAAGAAGGAGGCCTGCCGGGAATTATTAGCCCGGGGGTCTGCAGAGGCAGCTGACGGGTACCAGCAGGCCAGCCGGAACGTGGCTTGGGTGGTTGCAGAAGCAAATACCTGGGCGTGGGAGGAGTTTGGTGAGGCCATGGAAAGTGACTTTCGGTCGGCCTCAAAAAGGTTTTGGCAAACCATCCGGAATATCAGGAGGGGGACGCAGCTCCTGGTTCCTACTATTTATATTTGGGAGGGGATGCTATTGACCTCACCTAGGGACATCACCCAAGGTGGAAGGAATTCTTTGAGGACCTCCTCAACCCTGTCTCAGATACATCTGCGCATTGCCTTTGAGACATCAGAGGGCACAGAACCCGAGGGGGATGGAGGGGACTTGCCCATCACTGGGGCAGAGGTGGCCAGGGTGGTTAAAGAGTTATGTGGTGGCCGGGCCCTGGGGGTGGGCGAGATCCGCCCCGGGGTAACTAAAGGCTCTGGATGTTGTAGGGCTGTCATGGCTGACGCACCTTCTCAACAGCGGGTGACGGTCAGGAGCAGTACCGCTGGATTGGCAGACTGGGGTGGTGGTCCCCTTATTTAAGAAAGGGGACCAGAGGGTGTGTTCCAACTATAAGGGGATTACACTTCTCAGCCTTCCTGGGAAAGTCTATTCCGGAGTACTGGAGAGGAGGGTGAGATCAATAGTGAAATCTTCAGGATTCAGGAGGAACAGCCGGAAACGGGTGGATTGCCCTCTTCAGGTCAGGGAGGAGGTACTGCCTCAAGTGGAAGACTTCAAATCCCTACCCTCACCTACAGTTATGAGCTATGGGTAATGACCGAAAGAATGAGATTGTGAATACAGGCAGCCAAAATGAGGTTTCTCCGCATTGTGTCTGGGCCCTTAGAGATAAGGTGAGAAGTTCGGATATCCGGGAGAGTCTCAGAGTAGAACTGCTGCTTCTCCACGTTGAAAGAAGCCAGTTGAGGTGGTTTGGACATCTGTTGCGGATGCCTCCTGGGCGGCTACCTGGAGAGGTTTTCTGTGCATGTCCTACAGGGAGGAGACCCAGGACTCGCTGGAGGGATCATATCTCTAGGTTGGCCTGGGAACGCCTTGACATCCCCCCCGAAGAGCTGGTAGAGTTAGCTGGGGAAAGGGAGGTCTGGGTATCTCTCCTGAAGCTGCTACCTCTGCGACCCGAACCCCAGACAAGCAGAAGGTAATGTTTGGATGGATGTAATGTTCTTATGAGATAGAATGACATAGAAATTCATTTAGTAAGGCACATTCATATAATAGCTCCACATTGCTTGCTGTAACCTAAACTATCAATTCATTGATATGAACTCTAATTTAACACTGTCTACTGTATGTCCCAGAAAACAAGCTGCACAGAGCATTGCAGACATGTCGAAGCGATTAAAACAAATGGAAACAGGCCTCCAGCACGTAATGTGCGATTGACGGTGCCCAATCCTCCACCAAACTCAGCTCCCAGGCCTCATCATTTTTCAAACCCTGACTGCAGCCGTGTGCCCAAGTACAAGTGCCAGCAGTACTGGAGCAGGAGCTACTCAACATCTACCAGACTGTTGGGTTGAAATTGTACATATTATCACTCATATGTATTCTCACGTATTGTATAGGTGCTAGACAATAATTTTC
>JAABNX020000008.1:19997218-20013666 GCA_015163995.2 Mormyrus lacerda | reverse complement strand
CCTTTGTAGCTCACCCTGCAGTCGGTGTGGTTACCCTTGCAGCAAGTAAAACAGCGCGCGTCTCATACTCTGTGGGTTAGCAGCGGGGAGGGCTGATCACCTCTCCCTCACACAGACAAAGCAAGGACCTATTAGGACAAGTATTCATCAAAGTCAGCAAAAGGTACAACATTAAGAGCATTCAGGAAACATGGAATATTCAGGGAATACCTATGTAGAAATACTAGATCACGTCAGTCACTCCTGATGTTTGTAACGGTCTCACGGTATGGTAGCAGGTAACTAGCTGTTGAGAAGTCCTTTATCACTGGTGGTTTGCCCCACCTCCCTTGTTAGCGAGAGCTGTGCGATGAGTGCCTGAGACAGACCATCAAACCCTTGTATGCCTGTGTTACACCTCATAGACGCCCTGACCTACACACGACCCCATCTTTGTTCCAACTGTAGTGAATGATTGACCTGCTTAACTGCCTTCTCAGGCTGCAGTAACACACAGAATGTGTCTATGAGTTCTAAAGCAGGTGTGTCAAACTCAAAGAGCGTTGAGGCCACCGGATAGCAGGTGTTTAGCTGAAGGGGGCCCTTGAGCGTTTTATAAGCTGAAAGAGAAGTGAGAGAGAATGGCAATTAAAAAGGGTATAGGAATAATCAGCTAAACAGCCAGCATCAAAACTTCTCGATTGGGGTGGGGGAGTGGGTGTCGATGGCTCTTGCCAACCTGGGGCTGGGGCTGAATAGTGGAATGACATCACATAATTTTTGTAGGCTAGATTTAATACTAGATTAAAAACGTCACAGGCCATATAAAACCTTCTTGTAGGCTGGCTCTGTCCCGCAGGCCAGTACCTCGAATCCCTGGTCTAATGGGATATTTGTGATGTCTGGGTCTCTGCTCTTTTGTGATAAAACCTGCATCACAGAGTTACTCAGGTTCTTGTAGCTGCTATCAGCTTCTCCTTTATAATGCCTTGGGAATTGCTATGTCCATAGCTGACTGAACATCACCAGAACTCACAATAAGTATGGAAAAATTGGTGGAACATTTTTGAGGTTAAAAGTAAGAACAAGTTTGGACCTCCTTCACGCTAAACCTTTCTGGCAAGCTTGTGGAGACCCTACGGCCTGGCTTTCGGTTTAAAAGCCATAGTGGAGATGCTATCAAGCTCCCCATCTTGAGCTGAGGGGTTCCTGAAGGTAAAGGAGGAACCACGCCACTTCCTGTTGTTATGACTGGAGCCCTTAAGGCCGGCTTGCTGCTGGCATCAGCAGACCGCAAGCGAGCTGTTTGTGAGGTTTACTGGTGAAGTCCAAATTTTCACTTCATTTTTTGTTAGAGATGCATTGTGAGAAACAGCTCATGGGATTTATACTTATACAAAAATGTTCTGAGGGCAGAATGAAATTCTTACCTTAGAGGAGGTGGATCCTAGCAACTAGAGGAGGCACGACCAACCAATCAGATATCTCCTCCACAATCTGATTGCTTATCTCTCTGAACCAATCATTTTCTATTATGCCCTCAGAACATTTTTGTTTAAGAAATATTCCCACGAGCTGAAAAACACAATGTGTTTTCCCCCTAATATCTGGAAGTGTTCAACTGTGGAGATCATAAAGCAGCACACTTGTCACCCTCTGACTCATCCACATCATGGTGCAGGCAGTAGTTTACGTGATCAAGTTCTTAGTGAGGTCTAGTCAACTCTTTCCAACTTCAGTCACCCCCCACCATCACCTATTTTGCCCGGCACTGCCAGTAATGTATGCCCTAGGGTGAGTATTGGTTAATTGGGACTAAGAGTAAACTGGGACACTTGTATATTTGATACTCTATATCTTTATGCCCTGCTGTCAGTTAATCAGTTTTCTATTATAATTATATATTTACCAATATCCACTATAGGAGACAAATCACTGAGTCAGGTTCACACCTGGATAACTGAAATGAACGACTTATAACCTAGTCATCAGTTTTACCGTTCCTCATATTAAAATCACCTTAGTGGTTGCAGAGGTGTTATACAAAACGTGCCTTGATGTCTCCTATCTGAGCCCTGGATCCTTTCGTGGGAGCGAACAGCTGGTAGCAATCAAAACTGCACTTTGAAAACTGTACTTTTTTGTTTCTGTTTTGCATAAGCATTGAAGGGAAGCGACTGTGGAAAGATGAAGTACCCTACAACTCACAGCGAGAGTCCTCCGTCACAACGAAACTGCATATACACCGATGGTGACATGACTGCAGTTATGAAAGTATGAAACAAAACTTCATTGATGTTTGATTGCACGGTTGATAAACCCAAGCACGAATTTTCAAAAATGTGTCATAGGTATTATGTAGATAGAAAAGCCTCTATAAAAATGGTCATTTTTTTACCTTCAGTTTCCATTTCAGGAAACTGCTCCAGTAAATGATTTTGGATGAGACCTTATCATCAAATTCAGTGACATTTGTGAATTGGGTCAAATTCACTGGTACCTCAAAGTTGTTATTATATACAATTCATCCATTTGTCAGACAAAGGAAACAGAAAGTCTGCCATTACTGCTGTCCCATCCAGGGTGCTCCTCTGCCTTGGCCTGTCTGGAATAAGCTCCCCCCCCCCCAGACAGGCTAGAGGTATGGTTAGGATCATTGTGGATTGGTGTTTTTACTTCATGTTGACACTTAACATTTTAAATTCTCGACTTCCTGGAGCCCTAATACCATATGGAATAGATTTAAGGGAGAACATGCAAACTTTACACATGGAAAGCCTGGGCGGAAACTCACAACCTGCTCTCCAGAGGTGTGAGGGAGCAGTACTAACCAGTTAAATTAAATTTATATCATTAGTAATAGATAATTATATAAATCAGAAAATTAACCCAAATGTAATCTGTTTTGCATGGTGTACACACAAATGGACACATTTAATTGACAGATGCTTTAATCCAAACCAGTGTACATTTTTGTGAAAGTAGGATCAGCCAGTCTCTGGAGCTATTGATTAAGGTCCTTGTTCAAGGCCCCAATGATGACATCACTCTGCTAGCACAGGGATTCAGACCAGCAACCTGCCGATCACTGGCACAGTGTCCTTGAACAAAGACAAGACAAATGTCATACTTCATAACTTCATGAGCCTCTGTGCCCGTGATCAGAAGGTTGCCAGTTCAAGCCCAGCCACAGCATGTCTGCAGGTCCTTGAGCAAGACCCTTAACCCCCAGCTCCCTGGCTGCAACAGGTGGCTGCCCTTCGCTCCCACCAAGTTGGGGGAGGTTTAAGAGGATTACCCCACAGGGATCAATAACTACTTTTATTATCATTAAACCACTAAGCCCCTATGTGGGACATGATAGATTGCGGCTGGGACTTGTGTCTTGTCCCGCTTAGTCACGCTGAGGCCCTGAGGTTTTGACGTGTAGAGACTGCTTTTACTCAGAAAGCCTGAGCCTAAAAAACTTGCCAAGTAGCCATGTTTAAACTTTAATCAGTTCCCTGTGATTTTTCTCTTTACCCCAGAATCCTCAGATATTTACCAAGATATGGATTTCTGGGCTGTTGGCCTGATGTGTGCTATTTATGGCACACTGCTATTTGCTGGCTGACATGACCTGATGAAGGAGATGTTGGCGAGACTGTGGAGAACAGAAGCCAACACACTGTGACTGATTAAGGGGGGGGGGGTCAGGCTTTCGAATAATAAAGAGGTAGGATTTCTTGGTTAAAAAGAATCTCATATGGCTTCGCTGTGTGTCTAAGACAGACAGACAGCAAACAAGAGTGAAAGAGTCATTGTGAGATGGTTGTAACTGTGTTGGAGCACAGATGTGTGGGTAAAAGGCAATAACTTGTTTTCCGAAAAAGAAAAAAAAACAAAAGTGGGAAAGGGTGATGTCACTTGGCCCTTCGGACGAGGATCAGCATGATCAGATGTTTCCATTGGACCATTTATGGCTGTACTGTGGTTGTAGGGCTGCTTTATGGTTTGGGTTTGGGGGGGTGGTGTATTATTCAGCACTAAGAAGAGAGTCAGAGGGAGGGACGCTTTGCCCAAAAATTCTTTACTCACCTCCTCACTCAGCACCTGCCTCAGATATGCCGTGCAGATGAGAAGCGCGTATGGCCATCAAATGACAGACCAAGGAGGGGAGAGAGAAAATTAGTACTAGCTATTGCCGGAGTTAATGGTAAGCATTTTCGTTCGAGGTCATAGGCCGGTTATTGTTGGATGTCTGTCTTGAGATGGGTGCTTATGATTTTCAGAGCTAATCTGGTGACCTAGTTTGATGGTGCCCATACTTCATCTTGCTTTTATATCCTGTCTTCTTCTTCATTCTCAGTGACATTTTCCACCCTCCTCTGCCCTAAATCAATATGCTTTCAGTCTTACTACTGCTGCAGCCCTGTTTTTGAGCTAGTTTGGGTAGATTAGGTTAAGAGGTTAGGAGTGTGAATGCAGTGTTTTAGCATGTATGTGTGCTAATTTGCCTTTAGGTGCATTATACACCATGTTAGCATGTCACTTGCCGATTTGCCTTTAGGTGCATTATTACACCATGTTAGCATGTCACTTGCCGATTTGCCTTTAGGTGCATTATTACACCATGTTAGCATGTCACTTGCCGATTTGCCTTTAGGTGCATTATTACACCATGTTAATGTGTCAGCTGGTAATTTGCCTTAATGCGTATTATACACTGTGTTAGTGAAGGCACCGGTCCGAAGCTTGGTTATTCAGACTGAGCCGCTGGTAGCAAGCTTTGATTTGCGAACCAAAAATTTTTGCATGTTATGTATGACTTACACTAGGTTGCCAGCTCACACCTCTGGTGGGAAATTCACGCTTTCAGGTTCTCACGCAAGATAATCTATATTTTTCCATTATATACCTAAATTTGGCTACATCAAAAGCTTTGTGGTAATTTGCAAAGCCCACACTTTCACTAACACAGTGTATAATGCGCATTAAGGCAAATTACCAGCTGACACATTAACATGGTGTATACTAATTTATTATATTTGTTGTTCATTAACGTAGTAAAACTGTCACATACATGTAAATGCGTGCAGACGTGTCTCAAACCGAAAATCACGCTCCTGCCAGCTGATCAAAGTTGGCAACCCCGCTCTGATACCAACGTTAGCAAACTGTCAAATGTTAAATACAGTAGCGCATCCATATCCGCTTGGGATACGATCTAAGACCTCCCGCGGAGATCCGCAACTGTGGGTAGTAGCTGTATCACTAAAAATAACTTGTTTTCCGTATACACACGTGCCTGTTATAAAGTTTGACTTATAAATGACGCTAAGGCCGCGGTTACCAAATCAGCGGATACAAAAACAAAAGATAGATTTTAACAAGAAGGAGCTTTAAGAAGAATGAGGCAACATTCTACCTCCACTTTCACAGGCGACTACAAATGCTCCGCAGAAGAGTGTCTGTCGGGATGAATGAAATAAACGTGATTGGCCGATTCAGATGGCGCAGGCTGAAGGTGACCAATTGGGTGGGCAGAGCAGACGCTCGGGTGGGCATTGGGGCGTGGTGTCGTGTGCTACGTTGCCTTTATGTGCGTTATACACTCTGTTAGTGTGTCGTTGTGCTGCCTTGCACATGTGTGCATTATACAATGTGTTGGCCATTATTGCCTTCTCTAAACGTCGTGGTGTTTCATGTGTTTAGGATTGCCACATGTCTCCATTTTCCCGGCATTGTCTTTCTTTTTAATAGTTAGTCCCGGAAAATTTACTTTTTTTGTCAATGGGCTAGTTTGAAATCCTCGATCAATATTTCCCACTTCTGTTAAACTGACTATTTAAATTTTGTCTATATGTCGATCCTCTTGAAATGTGCACCGTTTTCCCGCTGGTGTGATTGACTGGTGTGATATGACGCGGTAGCAGTGTTACCAGATGCTGTGGAGTTATACTTTGTACTTGAATTTTACGTTGTACTTACGTTGGACGTATGTTTTATGATAAAACGCAAAAGCAGCGTTGCGAAGAACAGTCGCTTGTATTAAGCGCATCTGGCAACATGGGACATAATTAGCCTATCAACCTTGGCAGCTACTAGTGGCGGAACGAGATAGGCAGTAGATCATTGCGCTTAATCTGCGTCAGTTTGGGTGTACGCGGCGTTGTTTTATTGACAGGGTTGGGTTTTTATTCTGCTTTGAATGTGAGATATTGTACAGATGTACCTGCTATTCTAATTTGCGGTTAATCCCAAATGTTGCTCTATAGCTGTGCAGGTAGAGGACCTCACAGGGCATAAATGAGTCAAGCCTTGAGAACCATGCATCATCTCAGCAGCAAGCTTGGAGAGGAATGCCCTGTAATGCACAGACCTTCAGGCAGTTGAAGGTTAAGAGCTCCCTGACCGAGGGCATTGCCTGTGACTTTGCATGACATCCACCCTGCTTCTTGATGAGATATCTTGAGATACTGGCCAGTCTTTAGCAGCAGGCGATTCACTCAAGGTGCTACAGAAGGACTTTCCATACACGTGCAGTGGGAAGTATCAGCTTTGGGAGAAAATCTGTGAAGTCATCAATTTGTGTGGGAATCACAGGCATTGAACTCTGAAGGAAACGGTTACGAAGGAAAAGCCCTTTCTTCTTCCCATTTGAGCAAGACAGTAGTCTGTTACATTACGGTGTCTCGTAGTGTATTAATGGATCAAGTATAAGATGTGTGTTAGATACTGTTTTTCGGAGAAAGTAAATACTATTTTGTTAGGCTCTTAGGAATGTGGTCATGTATCTTTTCTCAGTTGATGCCTTCTTCAGCTGCACTCCATTTGCCTCAAGGCATTCCTCCTCCTTCTCCTCTTACTCCTTCCCTTGGGTGATTTTCAAGGGCCTCAATGTTGACCGGTTTTCGATTGGGTTGAATCGAACATGATCTCGTAATTTCATTCGATCCTGGATTCTCACATGGCCAGTAAAGTGGGTGCTTTGGAGCACTTTATGGTTTTGCCGTACCCAGTAAAAAGGACAGTTAACGGTAATAACAACAAAACGCAAAAGGGGAAAACAATTAGTACTTAGACATTGCAACCACAACCAGAACGTGAGATGAATTCTTAACATATATTTATAGTGATGAAAATGAAATCGTTTTTTTCCCTCTTTAGGTAGAGAATTTCAAAGGGGCTGAGGCTATGCAAAACTGAGTTTACAGCTGAGGAAAGTGCTTCACGATATACTGTCCGTCATGATGGCGGTACGCCCCCATGGTGCACCCCCACAGTCGACAGCTTTTACTGTTGCAACCACCTCCCACTCATATTCCGCCGGTGTAATATATAAATGCAGATGCTGCTTGACATGCAATGGGGTTGAATGTTGACTCAGGGAAAAAAAAGATTTTATGAGGTGCACCTATCTAGTTTTTTGCTCATCGTGCCGGGTCATGTTACACTCTATTTATATTAGTGTGTGAAAGTGTCTTAAGTAGCTGAGTCTGAGATGCTAGGATCACAGCATCTTACTTCAAGCTTCGCTGTTTTAATGCCTAGTTAATCAGTAACTGGATGTCTTGGCCCTGTCTGCATGCTGTATGTATTTAGTTGCAGTCACATAATTCAGCATTTGGGGGACATTGAGCGTACAGACTATAGAGTTTTTTTTTGTTTGTTTTTTTTGATGTTGCATTTGTTTTGTGTAAATATGCATCCTAAGCTCAGCCCTGTGTCTTTGAACAGAGCTCTCTCTGCTTTGTCCCTGGATGGGTGGACTGTGTAACCCTGCTATTGGCATCTCAACCCTGGACAGAACCCCACCCCCAGTGCACCCCCCCAACCCCAGGCCACATCCTGCACAGGAAGTGGTGTCCAAGGCTTGACAACGATTCTTTTGTAATGTGCTTTTTTTTTTGCCCGATAACAGTGTCTCAAAATTGAGAAGATTTTCCTGTTGATGAGCTGAAAGAGCGTGCAGTATTTTCACAGAGCGTTCTGATTCACTTGTAATCAGTGTTGCCAGATAGGGTGAAATCTTCATAGGTACGCAGCAATTTTTGTTTAGTTGGAGCACTTTTAGGGACCAAAAAACATTTTTAATATTGTGGAGAAGTGTGTCCAAGTGATGAGATCCATTTTGTAGGCATATTGTACAGTAATAACATTTATCTTTGCTAGCCACCTGGACAATATACATGAGGTGTTATTACCATAGACTCAGTTTACTCAGATTGTTATTACCTCTGGCTCAGTCTGTCGTACCAACGTGTTTTAAAAAATCCACAGTCATCCCGATTCCAAAAAGTAACAAGCCCTCAAGCCTCAATGACTATTAACTTGTGGCCTTAACATCCCTAGTCATTAAGGTGTTCCAGAGAATTGAGCATCACATCGTGGTTTGGGTACTGCTCTGCCCAGGACCGGAAAGCCCTGCAGAGGGTGGTTAGAGCAGCTGAAAGGTCTAGGTATTGCTTCACGCTGTCCAAATTGTTGGCACATACCTCAGGCCTCTTGCACATTGCACTTATATTGCACAGCAAATACCTCTTACCTATCACTTATGTATAGATTATGTACAGCTGAACATCTATCCATCCATTTTCCAAACCTCTTATCCTTCTGGGTCGTGGGGGGGGGGGGTCCAGAGCCTATCCCGGAAGCTACGGGCACGAGGCAGGGAATAACCCTGGACAGGGGGCCAGCCCTCACACACTCACACACTGTTACCATTCACTCACACATGCACACCTACAGGCAATTTATTAACTCCAATTATCCTCAGCATGTCTTTGGACCGTGGGGGAAAACGGAGTACCCGGAGGAAACCCCACGACGACACAGGGAGAACATGCAAACTCCACACACATGTAACCCAGGAGGAGACTCGAACCCTAGTCCAACTGAACATTTCATATATATTTTATCTTACATTATTATTTGCCCTTATTCTTTCTTTATATTTTTTATCATGCACAGCTGCTCAGAGTGACCAGGATTACATTCCAACACATGTTGTATGTGTACAACTGTGAATGTGACGAATAAACCTCTTGAATCTTGAAACGATCCCGAAACATAATACCAAGTATTACATATGAGTACTCGCTGTTTTAAACAGGTTGAGTGGGTTAGGCTTCTGTGCCTATGATTGGCCGCTGGTTCAAATCTCCTGCTAGGCAGAATAGTCACATGACCGTCACCTTTAACTCCCTGTAATGCTCCAGGGGCCCAAACTAAATGGCTGACCATGCACTCAAAGTCCAAACTTCACTCATCTGTATATGTGTGTCTCAAAGGAGGGCACGATGGGGTAGGTGCAGGAACAAAGGAGGGCACGATGGGGTAGGTGCAGGAACAAAGGAGAGCACGATGGGGTAGGTGCAGGAACAAAGGAGGGCACGATGGGGTAGGTGCAGGAACAAAGGAGGGCACGATGGGGTAGGTGCAGGAATGGGTTTGTTGGTTCAAAAGGAGGGCCTCATCCTCCCCTGTGTACTGACTCTTTGTGGCCAACAGGGGGCCCCACTGTGCCAGTACTGTGGTGTCTGATTTGAGTGGTGGTAAATACCCCTGCTGGATATTAAAGAAATGTACATCCGGCACATAAAAAACCTAATTTTATTTCATCCATCCTGCATGATTATACCATGATTAGGTTTCTGTCATTTTTGGATAGTTCCAACTCTGTCACGCCCCTTACAATCCCCACTGATGTACCGCTTCTTCCTTAAAGTACATTTATGTGCATTCTGGTATTATCGCATAGCTATTAAATACTTTGTAAGCAGTTTCTTTGCTACTTACTTTCCAGTAATGACATTTTTGTTTTTATCCTTTTCATTAATGATATCATAGCTTTGCTTGCCGTCTAGGCTGACATGCTCTCGCTAACTCGGGCGAGCGGGTAGAGCTTTGAAGTACAGAGATGGCGAGACAAGCTTTGAAGTCTGTGCTGCTCGCGGAAGCAAAGCTGTTTTCTTCCATGCTGGCATAGTGTTGAGGTTTTGGGGTTAACAGGGCGATCTAGAAAGATCTACAAAAAGGATGAAGCTTGTGTTTCATAACTTTATAATTACGGAAATGAAAATTTCTTTTTTGCTCTTTTTTTTGAAAAAAAAAAAAAAACCATTTTCTCCTATCTTGGCTGGTGGCATCGAGCACCTGTGTTGTCTGGGACTGGATACGGACCCGATTGCTGAATCAGCCAGCATGATAAGCTGGTTTCATTGGTTTGACACATGTCTGATAGCTTTGGCTGCTTTCACTTACAACATAGGGCGATAATGTTCTTTTGTTCAGAGGTGTCGAACTCCAGTCCTGGGGGGCCGTAGCCCTGTGTAGCTCAGTTCTTTCCCTGTTCCACCACAAATGATTCAGCTCGAGATCTGTGTGGTAATTAGCAGGAGGAGTAGAATCAGGAGTGTTAAATGAGGGGAAACCAAAAACTGTGCAGGGCTCCGGCCCCCCAGGACTGGAGTTTGACTCCCCTGCTTTAGGTGACCTGAGCTTTTCCAGAAGGTTTAAGAGCACCAACACTGTGCCATGCCCCCCCTTGCTGGGGCAGATCCCTCGCTTAACAGTCAAGGGTGGGTGGTTCTGGTCTGGCCACGTCTATACCCGACTTCCCTTAGGAAGGCGGCTTTTTATGAAGCCATATCATTCTTTCACCCATGACCCGGAGCCATGGAAATCACATCACAGTGATGGTAAACATGTTTTTTATTTTTTTTTGTTTTCTTTGTTGCTGTTGTTGTACTGCTTTGTACCTCCTCCCTTGTTGAGTGGTTTGGTCTGCTCCTGATAAATCGACTCTTTGTGTAGCTCACAGCTTATGTGGCGTCTGGGTTTCCATCTCAGCTGCCTTACCATGGGTTTCCCAAGAGCATTTGGTAGAGCCTCCTGCCGTGGCTGTCAGCACAGCCTCCCCCCCCCCCCGCCCCCGAGGTGTTTTTCAAAGATGGTGTATTTATCTGTCTGTGTAGGTGGCACACTGATGATTGAGTGCTGGTGGAAGGTTTGGGCGGGGTGCTTTCTACTTGGTTACATGCTTATGGTTCACATCAAAGAGACCAGTTTGTATTATTTATAGAGCCACATAAGCGAAGCGAAAACTCCAAAACTCCGGTCTGACTATTTTATTTTTCTAGCGGTATGATTATTTCATATTTTTCGTTTGATATATGCAGCTGTGATTGTCCCATCATCCCTTGTGTGTTTTCATACGTTGATGACTCTCCGCAATGGATGTTATCTGACTGCACTAAACATTATGAACGCAGACATCCATCAATCCAGCTCATCCTGGACAAGATGTCGGCGACATCTAAAATGCGTTTTCATATTCTCTTTATTGATATAGCTGAAGGAAACTGCGTATCAAAATATCGGTGTCAAAAGCACGATAATGACTCCCTATACGTATGAAATAGTTCTACCTCATGTTTTGGAAAGACGGGTGCTCAGTTAACGTATGATCTGTCAGACGAGTCGCCGAGATGCTTTAAACCTCGCTGCACAAAAAGCGCTCGCCTTCTTTTCGAGGCTGCTGCGGTGACTCTGCAGATATACAGTATAGCGAACTCAACCTGGCTATTAATATAAAATGTGTTTACATCATCCTTTACAGAACTCTACTTTATAGACTGGAATTGGCATAACTGATACGCAAGTGCGCATTCGCCGCGATACGCCGGGCAATTTCTTGCATGCATTTGGGCAGCGTAAAAGGCAGTAAGATAGTTAACTGAGTTATGCCAGTGCTTGGCTACGGGAGTGAAATTACAGCGTAGTTTGGGTCAGGGCCAGCTGCAAGCGCCGCGAGGCCGGTTCCGAGAGAATGATTGTTATGCGATTTAATGGTTTTTAATGCTGTCGTTTAATTTATGTTGTAAATAATTAGGAATAATAAGTTTTGTACCCTTTTAATATTTGCTGTGGAGTCCCCGTGTGTCCCCTGTAGTGCGGCGTTTAGTTTTTTTAGTAGTTCCTGGCAAATGGGTTTGTGGTGATAGTGTATAAAGATTGTCTTTTGTTTATTAATGAAACTGTAACTCACACTAACAGGACAGGTCATAGGTCTCATGAGCCGTTGTGTTTGCAACTACTTAGCTCCAGGGCACTGATAAAAAAATTTATTGCAGTAATTCATCTTCGTTTTTATGAGCTATACAAAGCTAACCACTGGTGGTCATGAGTGACTTGTGTATACAGTACAAGTGTATGGTAACCATAGTTGTAAAGTATTTTAATTTACTACTGAAGGTACAACAGCAGCGCTCTCCAGCCCACATGCCCAGAGATTATCCTGCCTGTGGCAGTTGGTTATCTTTTTTTTCCTGATACTTTATTGATCCCCTTGGGGAAATTGTCTTTACGCCTCCCTCAACTTGCTCTTTTTCGTAGAGTAAGTTGTCCGCGAAAAAGTTTCCCCCAAAATATAACTGATATTTGCCATTTATTTTCTTGCAAGATTAAGATCCATGAGGCAGGTATTCACTAATTAGTAATGTTAGAACTAATTATCACATTTTCATATGCTCCATGTATGTATTTTGCAAATTCTTTCATATCATTGCAGCTTTACAGCTGACTTATATCCCAACTTTTAGCAATTTGAATGTTTCCTTTAATGATTTTTTGTTAACATCTTCAAAATGTGCAAAATCTGGGTCACTGGAAATGCCACTGCTGTTGTAATTAGTGCCAGTCATGTGTGACTTCCTTGTAACTCAGTTAGCCGGCAGCCAGTGATTGTTGTGCCTGAGAGAAAGCCTGTGTTTTCAGAGAACATGTTGTTGGGATTGAACTGACTTTTAGTGATTCTGTGCTGCTGGTCTTTTGATTTTGTTCACATTTGAGGCCTTCTTGTGGTTGCATTCTGTAACTGTTTCTTGATCTTATACATATATACAGCATTTCTTAGCTGTATACATATCAAACCATGACATGTCTTAGAAATGGGGTAACTTGGCTTATGTTTCATACCTAGTGTGTGTCTCTGTGTATGTGTGTGTGTGTATATATATATACAGTCAAGCCCGGAATTATTCATACCCCAGGCAAATTTTGACTTAGTTACTTTTATTCAACCAGCAAGTTTCTTCTTGATTGGAAATGACACGGGCGTCTCCCAGAATATAATAAGACGATGCACAAGAGGCATCATCGCGGAAAAAAACATTTCTCCGTTTTTATTTACATTAGAACAAAAAGTGGCAAGTCTAAAATTATTCATACCTTTTGCAAACTGTCACAGTCTATGGGAAAATCCAAAGTTCTACACCATTCCAAATAGTCCAAACTGTTCTAAAGCATCCTAATTACCCTGATTCATTGGGAACAGCTGTTTTAATGAACTCAGCAGGTGAAAAACAGTGACTCTCTGCAGTGGGTTGAGACAAAGGAGGCTCTCTGAGGACCTGCGGCTGCTCACCAGTCAGGAAAGGGCCATGAGGCCGTATCTAAATGTCTTCAATATTCCAGTGACTACAGTGCAAAGTATTATTAAAAAATACAAGACGAAAATCTCTGAGGATGTGGTCGGAAGCCAAAAGTAACACCTGTGTTGGCCTGGAGGATAGTGAGAGAGGTGAAAAAGAATCCAAGGATCACCACCAAGGCCATCCTGGTGAATCTGGGCTCTGCTGGTGGCAACGTTTCAAGGCAGACCGTCCAACGGACACTGCACAATGCTGGGTTCCACGGACGCAGACCAAGGAGGACGCCACTTCTCCAGAAAAGGCACACAAAAGCCCGCTTGGCCTTTGCAAATGGACAAAGAAGAAGACTTCTGGTCTTCTGTGTTATGGTCAGATGAAACAAAAATTGAATTGTTTGGCCACAATGATGTATCCTTCATTTGGCGTAAAAAAGGAGAAGCCTTCAACCCTAAGAACACCATCCCCACTGTCAAACAGGGTGGTGGGAACCTAATGCTTTGAGGATGTTTTTCAGCCAATGGACCAGGGAACCTAATCACAGTAAACGGCACCGTGAAAATACATCAAGATTCTCAAGAACAACATCAGACAGTCTGCAGAGAAACCTGGCCTTGGGCACCACTGGACATTTCAGCATGACAACGACCCAAAACACACAGCAAAAGTGGTGAATAAATGGCTAGCGGACAAAAACATTACCGTTTTGCAGTGACCCAGCCAGAGTCCTGACTTGAATGCCATTGAGAATCTGTGGAGGGAGCTAAAGATCAGGGTGATGGCAAGGAGACCCTCCAACCTGATAGAGTTGGGGCTCATCGCTAAAGATGAATGGACAAAAACACCAGTGGAGACATGCAAAAAGCTGGTCAGCGATTATAGGAAGCGTTTGATTGCTGTAATGGCCATTTGACTATTGACTATTGAGAAGGGTATGAATAATTTTAGACATGCCACATTTTCTTATCGTCAAAATGTTTGTTAACAAAATTAACACTGAACTAAACTCACCAAAATGCTGAACTACTCAAAGTCTTCAACCAAACGTCTCTAACCTGTCACTTGCCTGAGTAGGTAGTTAGTGAGAAACAGCCATCATGCAGGAAGGCATGAACACAGTACAAACACAAAGGATTACAGTATTCAGAAGGACACCGAAGGCAATATGACTATGGAAAGTCTATGAAAAGGAAATATAAGTAAATTAAAAAAAACATTGTTTTATACATTAGTGTGTAAAAAATATTTAGAATTTAAAAACTGAACTGGTTCAAAAGAATGGTTTGCTCACAAATCAGACATCATTAATCTTCACCCATCCCCCAACTTCTGCTTCTACCTGCCCATTCAGAGCCTCTTTGCTCTTTCTCTGGGTTTTGACTTGGACTGTCGACACTGATTCTACCTGGTATATTAAACTATCCTTTTGCCGTCTTCTGTTCATGATCCCTCATAACCGATGATTAAGAACACATGCGTTTTACCTGTTATGGTGAATTATCTGCAAAGAAATTTTTCTGCATCTGTGGTAAAGATAATTACTTGTCTAATTGCTTTGTATTTTTTGATTGTTCAGTTTCCTTCTCATGGAGTAGTTCCAGCCAGATGAAGTACAAACCCTCATATTTGTAGGGCGTGTGAACCTTTGATATGCTATTGTGTGTTATCTTTCAGGTAACTGCTATCTTTATGCATACTTTGGAGCATTGTTAATGCTAGTGATCCACTAGTGTGAGTAGAGTGAGTAGTATGTGTAGCAGACTTTTAGCTTGTGCACAACAGAGCCCAAACCCGCCATCTTCTTGAATTTAGCAAGGCATGCCTTGCTTATATCATAAAATGGGTTCCTTCTTGTGAGTCTGTGTGGTCTCCTTATTAGGTTGGTAGGAGGAGCGAGGGCCAGCAAAGGCTATATATATATATGTATATGCGTAACTATATATTACAAGTCAGAAAATTGACTGTCATGCCGTATTTTTGTCATCACTGGGTGTGAAATCTTCGTGCTGTAATCTCTTGGACATGGCTAGTCCTCTTGGATTAGTAATCCTGTTGGCTTTTTCCGTCTTGGGAAAATGTAAGTTTTAAGCATATTGCCAAGGTATAATGTTGATGTAACTGAAAGAATTTTTTAAAGTTCTTGGAATTCTAATAATTGTGTTTTGTGTAATTTGTTCAATGCAATGGATTGTAATACTGATGCATAAATTTGCAGAAAATATATGCAAATATATACAGAAATGGGTAATTACTGCATTAATTAATTGTTTTAACTGTAATAACTAAGGGTTATGATTTTATGACCATGATAAACTAATATGGTTACTTATTTAATAGTGCAACGTAAAGTCTTTGTGAAATCGTACATTGGACAATTATATAATTGGACAATTCAACTTGAGCAAAAGTTGAATAAAGTTCAACAGACTACATTATGGGGCAGAGTAAAACTGTCAGAAATTTCCAGATCAACTGGGTGTGACCTTCCATGGCGACATTAATTGCAATTATAGATTAACATGCCAAACATTGGTGTGTAGCTTGTGTTTCACATTACAAATTATGACTTGCTTTTGTATTCGAGTTGGATTTAGTTTCTACTGTGAAGTTGCTCTTTTCAGGTGGTCTCTGTTCAATCAAAAGAAAAATAGTAACTGATTTTTTAAAAGTTATTTTTAAACAGGGACTTTCATGGACACAATGTTTGTGCAACAATACATTAATGATTTTTTCACTTTCTGTGTGTCATTCTCTACTGAGAATGACTACTGCAGCTTCTCAAAATTACAGCCTGAGATTTATAACTTCGTTATAATACTACCTGCTGTCACAAAAACGTGTGCAGGAAGGAATTATCTGTTTGTTCAACTTAATTTGGATGCATTGTTTTTTTTTTTTTTTTTAAAAATGAATTTGCATTGCCTCATATGTGTAACAGGCGGGCATTATAAATTAAACAAGTGAGCCTAAGTACCCAAGTCTGGCTCTAAGAAAGGTATTAAATTACTAGGCCATACCAAAATGAAAGTAACCTTACTGCAAATGTGTGGTTATTTT
>JAABNX020000008.1:19943769-19956633 GCA_015163995.2 Mormyrus lacerda | reverse complement strand
CAGGGTGTGCCGACCCTTGTGCCCTGTGATAGGCTGGCATCTCATCCAGGGTGTGATAGGCCGGCATCCCGTCCAGGGTCTGATAGGCCGGCATCCCATCCAGGGTGTGCCGACCCTTGTGCCCTGTGATAGGCTGGCATCTCATCCAGGGTGTGATAGGCCGGCATCCCGTCCAGGTTCTGATAGGCCGGCATCCCGTCCAGTGACAGGAGGGTGACAGGAGGGTGACGTTCCAGCAGAAGGTCACCAGCTGCTTACTCAGGCGCCTGGGCTCACTCACTTGAGCACGTGCCTGAGGTTGTCAGGCTCACAACGGCTGCTGCTTTCTATTTTTTGTTTCTTATTGCATAAAAAAGGAGGGAAAGGAGGGAAACTCCCGATTGATCTTTTAATATTCAAAGTGTTTGTTTACTGTCCTCTTCCCCTGCTGACTGTATGAGCAGCAGACTGGACCATGACCCCTGTGCTCTGTGCGTTAACCCTACTGACCCCAAATCACACACATCTCTGCCGACTCCTCTCTGCGGCAGCTGTGTGTTTTAATAAGATGCTTATCTTTAACCCCATTCATGGAGTCTTAATGCTGAGGATTCTCATGACGCTTCTGGCTGAACATCACATTCAGCGCTGCAAGAACAGCACCTGCAATCCGACTGTGGCTCTGTGGATTAGGAAGCTGTGCCCATGTTCCAGAAGGTCATGAGATTACCATTGGGTTCCTTGGACCTTTGGCCATTGGTTGATAGAGTAGTCACATCACCATTGGGCCCTTGACCGTTAGTTGATAGAATACTCAGATCACCATTGGGCCCTTGGCCATTGGTTGATAGAGTAGTCACATCACCATTGGGCCCTTGACCATTGTTGATAGAATACTCAAATCACTACTGGGCCCTTGGCCATTGGTTGATAGAGTACTCAGATCACCATTGGGCCCCTGGTCATTGGTTGATAGAGTACTCATATCACTACTGGGCCCTTGGCCATTGGTTGATAGAGTACTCACATCACCCTTGGGCCCTAGAACAAGGCCCTTAACCCCAACTGTTTCAGGGAGGTTGGCTGACTTTTGCTCCTGTGCAAAGCCTGAGAGAAGCCAGTGAGTTTAGTCCTCCTGATTTCAGCTTGTGGGGGGTGGGTGGCATGTGCAGGTCCCTCCCAGGCTGGTGCTATCAATGCAAGGATGGTTGGAATTTGTCAGGGTAGCTTCCCCCCGCACCCCCCCCCCCCAAATTGAAGGTCGCTCAATGTTTTTCGTGTAAGGGGCACACAGTTAATTGCCTTTATTTTCTTACCAAAAAAAATACAAAAGAGTCTGTCAAGCTGGGTATGAGCGATATAATGTTCTTTAAATACCCATTCAGAAGGATTGCTGGGGCCTGGTTGTGATGCAACAATGGTTGCTGAGCAACAGGGATGGCCACGCCTCCTTTTCCCCCAACCCCCTCTCATTAAACCGCATGTTTGCTTCAAAGGCAGTAAATGCCAGCTGCCTGTTCAGACGCAGGGTGGAGTCCCATGAGGTGGAGCCTGTGATTGTGAGGTGTTGCCATTAATGCCTGCTCATCCACAATCCCTGGTCGGAAAAGCTCTTGTTGCCAGACACAGGTAAGCACAAGCCTGAAAATCTTGTGATGACAAAGTTGCCAGGACTCTATCAGGTTACAATAGATGAGGACAGTGGTGGGAGAATCTTCCGCCCCCTTCTCCAAAACCATCCAATCAGATCTTCCAGTGTTGTAACCATCAAACAACTGTCTTCACCGGTGAAAGCTACCGCTGATGAACACGTGTGAATAAACTGCACGGGTTTATGCTTATGGAGACGGCAGGGTTAGTACCAGCCGCTAGGGGATGTTATTGGCTGATAAATCCAAATCTCCAAATCCAAGCCTCCATTTTGTTTTTTCCATTTGGCTGTTCTGCGTCCGCCATCGATCACTGACTCAGACCCAGAGGGCCACAGCAGGCTAGATGGGTCCCCCATGGGGCCGGTCGTCCCAGCACAGCATTATCGGGAATTTAATGGTGCCCCTTATCACCTCTGTATTTTGGCATGGCGTAGTGAGGGAGGCTGACTCTGGAGTCCCAGCCACCTCATGACAGGAGCAGGTTTCAGCATCAAACCAACCTGCTTCCAGTAGTGGCTGGGGGCATAGCAGCATAGTCAGGGGTGTGACAGGTGGGAAAATAGAGGTGATTACATCTGTCTGTCTATCTGTCTGTCTCCCTCCCTGTCAGTCGCTCTCTCTCTAGCTCTGTCTGTCGGTCTGTATCCATCCATTCCTCCCTGTCAATCTGTCTCTCTATCTGTCTGTCTCTCTCTTTCTGTCTGCCTGTCTGTTTCTCTCTGGTTCTGTCTGTCTGTCTTCCTCCCTGTCAATCTGTCTCTCTATCTGTCTGTCTCTTTCTTTCTGTCTGCCTGTCTCTCTATCTCTGTTTCTGTCTGTGGGTCTTTCTGCATGTCTGAATGTCTGTCTCTCTATTTGTCTACCTGTCTATCTGTCTCTCTTCTTTGCCAGTAATTACACAATGCCCCCCCCCCCCTCCTATGATGGTCTGTGGAGGCCTCAGCCACCCAAGCGGCACCAGCTCCCGGATCCCTTTGTGTCCTGTGGGCGTAGCTGGACTCCAGCCCTAGATTCCCGTGGAGCCGGGCTGCATGAATGTGCTCCCCTTTTTGCCGGGACTCAGATGCCAGCTTTATGCCGGCGTGGTGACCGCGAGTAGCTTGTGTGTCAGGCTTCTGCAGGAGGTGTTTTTTTTTTCCTTCGTGATTTAGAGAATGGCTCCAGGTCTGGCTGCCATGTTGACTTTTAAACTGAGCAGGACTACAGCAAGAGTCTAACGTCTAAACAAATCCCGGCGTGAACACTGTTCGCGTGACAAGCAGTTCGGGAGTGACACGACCACAGGACTCCATCTTGGAACACAAGCCCCATAAATTCACTGGTTCTCTTCTTTAGCCGCTGTGCTACACACTGTGATTCTCTTTAGTTTCATCCACCTACGCTCCATTGCTTTTAACACTGATGAGCATTCAGAGAGAACCTGGAGCCTGGCTGGGGGTGTGTGAGTTTCGAGTAGTGGGGGGGCCACAGTGCATGCTTTCAGCTTCCTGCCTGCCTCTGACCTTGTCGATCATGGTGTCTGTATTTGGGGATGAGAGAGACCACATTTATGTATAACTGCAGCTCCCAGACCTCCCTGTTACCTCCCAGTTCTGAATCCAGGACTGGGCCGTACGCCGTGAGGGTCTATACTGCATCTTTAAGATGAGCTCCTGGTCATCATCTCTGGCATCCGAGACACATTGTTCTGCAGGCAATTGGCCTTTATTGCAGTCGTGAGTGCTGTGATCATGAGTCACAATAAACCTGAATAGATTTTTACACAGAGTGAGAAAGAGTATTAAATATGTCTTGTTATTCATTCCATTCTGGTTTATAATGATATATAAATACTACACATTAATACAAATTAATACATAATTTGATTTAATGGGCACAAGCAAATTATTCTGCAGATGCCATACAGCTAATTTTGAAATCGTATGTCTTATTCAAATATTTAGAACTAATCAGAGAAATCTTAGAGAAATTTGATTTCAAATAGGCTTTGGACACAAGAAGAGTATGTTGTTGCTAAGAAGATTAACAGAAGATCAGTAGGCTCGCAGTTATGATGTCAGGGTCCTGTGTATTTATAAGTCTGTCTGTATGTTCATGGTGTAGGAGGTTTGGTGTTTGTGGTTGGGGGAGGTTTGCGGTTCCGCATGTTCAGCCTCTCTGGCTGTGATCAGAAGGTCGCCACCCACGATCGCTGGCCAGGGATCCTGTTCTTGGCCAAATAGCTACACCTGCATTGGGTCCTTAGGCAAGGACACCCTGAAAAATGCTCCAGGGGTGAGGGATGGACAGCTGGCCCAGTGCTCAGCCCCCAAGATTCACTTTATATGTGTGTGTGTGTGTGTGTGTATGTGTGTGTGTGTGTGTCTGTGTTTGTTTGTCAATGGAGAGCATGATAGGGTATGTGAAAAAACACATTCCAAAATACTCATTCTCACACTTACGCAAGTAAAGCTTCATTTACATTTTATGTACTTTTTAAATCTGTTTCCATGATATTTACTTGCACTGTGTGTACTGTCTCTGCATCTTGTCTGTTTGGCACTATAATATGTATGTTGAACTGTGCACTGCTGCTGTATGCACCAGAATTTCCCCCTTGGCTCAATAAAGTCCACGTTAGTCTTCATTTCTTTTGTAACTCTTGCATTTGGTCACAATGCTGCCAGCACGAGACGTCCTGGCCGAGGGTCAGGGCTTCCGGGCTCCGTGGAAAATTAGCTAGTCTCAGGATATCTTCAGGCCTGGACGAGTGTGAAATGTGACAGCAATGGGTGGGATAAGCATGAAAAATGAGAGTGAAGGTGAGCATCAGGACGTCTTTCTGGCAAGTTCAGCTGGGAGTACTGGTACTGTACAGCGCTCGACGTCTGTGGGATCTGTTGGCTCGAATTTGGCCGGTATCTGCAATGTTTGGATCTAACTAAAGCACAGTCATTAAGTTGGTGATTACAGTGACCTGCCTGTGCTTTTAGGTGGCCTAAGCATGCTCCTGTTCATCTGTAAGAGTAATGGCTTCTCCATTTCCTCCAGGAATAGGGAGAAGAGGAGGCCAGGCAGCCATGGGGGAGAGCCGGGACTAGGATAAACAAAGGAGTGACGGAGGAGGAGGGAGAACAAGGTACATTGGCAAAGAGTGCCGCAGAAGGTGACTGAATGAAAGCCCCCCCACCCCCAGTGAGATGGCCTCCAACTTCAACGACATCGTCAAGCAAGGCTACGTGCGGATGAGGAGCCGCAAGCTGGGGGTGAGTGTGCCTCTGTGGTGTTTTGCCCTAGGCAAGGTTTCAGTGCTGGGGGTGAAGCGTGCTTGGGGTTGGGAGCAGGGAGGGGGTGACATCGATGGTGATTTAAGGGGCTTTTGAGAGACTGAGCAAGGAGTCTGAATGCCTGGGCTTGCGAGTGTCATGGATCAAAACCATGACCCGGGTCTTTAATGACCTCTTGGGCACAGCCATCAATGCAGTGTGTCTTTGCAGAGAGAATGTCAACTGCATCGAAAGGTTCACTTACCTAGGCACCGACATTCATGGCTCTGGTGACTCTTCCTATGAAGTCAGTAGACAGATTGGGAGAGCATAGGGGATCATGTGGTCACTGGAAAGGGGTGTGTGGTGCTCTCAAAGGTCCTGGTGCTCCTTGTTTTATTGTATGGCTGTGAGACATGGATGCTATCCAGTGACCTGAGACGAAGACTGTACTCCGTCTGACTCGAGTCTCTTCTGAGAATGCTTGGGTACCATTGTTTTGACTTTATGCCGATCAAGCAGTTGCTCAGGGAGTCCCAAATGAGACGTATTGCCTGCACTTTGAAGGAGTGTCAGTTATGGCACTATGAACATGCGGTGCATTTCCCTGAGGGTAATTCGGCTCACAGAATCCTCATTGCTGAGGACCCGAGCAGCTGGACCAGGCCAAGGGGACGCCCACATAGCACCTGGCTGCAGCAGACCGGCAGCCATTTCCGGAGGGTGGGACTGGACTGCGTGTCAGTCTGGGGAGTCGACTACTGGGATCCTTAAGTGTTTCATCTGTGGTGGGTACGACAATGTGCTATATCAGTGCATGCGCCCTCACCTGACCTGACCTATAGGGAGCTGTGTGGGGGGCAGGCCATTGTGTTTCAGGGTCAGGGTGTTTAGGGTTGTGTGTGCTTTGACTTTCTTGGGTATTTCATGCAATATAGAGCAGAGTGACATCTGCATAAAGGTGCGAAAATCCTAGACTGACTGGTGTTCACTGGGCCTGGAATGGTCATTTGCTGGATTAGCCACTTGCTGGATTGGCCTTTTGTTTGATTTCTTTTTACTTCTAAAACACTTCAGTTTATTGAAGTACGAATATTTTCCTTTAATATCACTGTATAATTATGGGAGTAGTTCAAATTGTCACAAAACAAAAAGGTGGACGTGTAAAGTTTCAGTGGCATACCACAGAGTCACTAGTGCTATGCACAAGTACCTGAAGTGGAAACACACAGCTCTTTTCTGGATGATGGACCACCAGAATAGGCAAAACGTAGCTGTCTAGTCCTGTTTGTTAAATTACCATTAGTAGTGAGAGCTTTTGTCTTTGTAGCTGCTAAATACATTCATATTACTAAAACCATATAGCGGTTTGCCTGCTACCGGAGAATTTTCATTGAATAAATGTTTTTGAAAATGTTTTGGCTAAAATCTGGGTTTATTCTACATTGGATGGTGCTGGTGTGTGTGCGTTCATGGACGTTGGACTTGTTGGGACCAGTATTATTGCGGTAAACTAAAACTGAAACAGAATGCACATTTAATAAAATAAAAACTTGTGAACTGAAATAAAAACAAATATTATATTTACCAAAAAAAATTGTCACGATCGCGGGGAATGACGAGGCAGAGAAGCGAGGATCCACCAGTACACGGGTTTATTTGCCGAGATGCGGGGCAGACAGCGACTATACATCAAGACAATACAATGACGAATCTGACGAGATGTACAGTACTCAGATGTGGACTAAATACACAGAAACGAGGAAACGGAACAAGAAACAGGTGTTGACAATGCGGAAATCACACGAGGTAACGAGGTGGGCGTGGCACACACGAGGATCGGACGGAGCTGGACGTGACATAAACTGCCTACCGCTATCCACCAATATCTCCTCTTTTAAAATATGTGGTTGTTGAATTGCCCTTTCTTCACTGTTCAGTACTTACGCTTCCATGGTATTCCAAAACGGTCACATGTGGTCTGCTCCACTAATGAAATTTAATAAACATAAGGATATACTGAATTTATACAGATTACTAACTTTTGGTTGTCACAATATATCTCTCATTAATATTTAGGCATACTACTAATCTGCTTATCGAATTGTGGGTGAAAATAATGTCTGTATAGTGCTGAAAGCCAGTGTCCATTATCTCGAGTTTGCATGCAGATTGTTCCTGTCAAAAAACTTAAATGTAAGTCAGTTTTATTTTCTAGAGGAAAATTAATTGTTTAGATTAATCAACTAATTGGTAAAATAGTGAATAGATTAACTGATAGAAAAATAGTTGTTAGTGGCAGCCCTAGCCGATTGACCTTTTGCTGGATTGGCCTCTTGCTGGACTGGCTATTTGCTGGATTGGCTATTTGCTGGATTGGCCTCTTGCTGGATTGGCCTCTTGCAGGATTGGCTATTTGCTGGATTGGCCTCTTGCTGGATTGGCTATTTGCTGGATTGGCCATTTGCTGGATTGGTGTATTGCTGGATTGGCCATTTGCTGGATTAGCCTTTTACTGGACTGATTTCTTACTGGATTGATCTCTTGCTGGATTAGCCTCTTACTGGACTGATCTCTTGCTGGATTAGCCATTTGCTGGATTGGCCTCTTGCTGGATTAGCCATTTGCTGGATTGGCCTCTTGATGAATTGGCTATTTGCTGGATTGCCCATTTGCTGGATTGGCCACTTGCTGGATTGGCCATTTGCTGGATTAGCCTTTTTTTGGACTGGTCTCTTGCTGGATTGGCCATTTGCTGTATTGGCCTCTTGCTGGATTGGAGTGCAGCTGGAGTCATTCTTGACTCAAGTTCATGACCCAATAAAGTTCTTTCATTCATAAACTTTCACTTGTTAATAGTTTCTCAGCCATAAAAAACTACAGCTATTCCAGGCTTTATTTAATTACAGGATTTAGTTAATTCATGGAAAAAGGGGGGTTGCCCAAGGGAGATTTGGCTCAATATGTCAGAATTTCTTTCCATTAATAAAACCTTAGCTTGCAGCTAATCATGGCGATACTATTAACACATTAAAGGAATACAGCAAATCATAAATTAGATAGTAATTGATAATCCATCTTTCCGAATTATCAATTTGGCAATACATATATTAGCAAAATAATGTATAAAACCAGTCTATTAAGGGATTCAAGGGATTTAAGGTTTTTATTTGTCACATGCAAGGTACTCAAGCAGAACAGTCAACAAAATATGTTTATGTGTGATACACTTACTCATTATGTTTCTTCCAGTCTTTCTGTATGCGTACATGCAGTGAATATGTGCATGCATGTATGCATGTGTGTGTGTGTGTGTGTGTGCACATCTTTCTCAATGAGCAGTGGCCCATTTACCCTGGGATTGACTTCATGCTATCACTGGTGCGTGTTTGACAGACGATTCACTAACGGCGGAGAGTATGAACATGTCACGTTAATGGATTGCAGGCTGCCGCCGCCTTACGCAGAATTCCCTTATGGGGCGGTGGTAGATCTCACAGCTGGAGCTCTGCCGGGCGTGAGGGACTCGCCGCTGAGCAGGCTATAGGGGAGCATGTCGAAGTCGACTCAGTCTGTCGTCATAGAGATCAAAACAGGAACAAAGGGCTTGTGTGCTTATCCGTTACATCGTAATCACCAAGGAGAAACGGTAACACCGTGTGCTCATGGCATTTTTTTTCTTGACCTAATGGGCTCCTAGTGGATACCATTTCAGTTTTTATACCCCTGAAGCTGTCCTTAGTGGCGTGCCTTTTCTCAGGATGGCTTGTTTAAGGCTCACTGTTTAGTATCTGGGGACGTAGGGAGAATTTCTGACAGCTGCCCAGTACTATTGCTTTCTGCTGGGCCTGGCAAGGGAGCAGACCCAGGACACTTCTGGGTTCTTATAGCCGGGCCTGGTACACGACCCCTAAACTGCTTTTGTTTTCGCTCTCAGCTGCTGCTGACATGCAAACAATTGGACCATTGAACTATCGCACTGTGCATATAAACCCTTGTGTCCAGCCCCTCTGTTTTGCAACGTGCTGCTTTTCATTTACATTTACTATTATTTAGCAGATGCTTTCATCCCAAGCGACGTAGTGAGCGAAGTGAGGCAAATAGTACTTTACAAACATACGGCTGTCAAGGGATCGGCTAAGCGTGAGTACCGCTAGGCTGAGCTTCCAATGAATGCCCAGGAACAAGTGTTTCACATGCCAAGTCCTGTGAAAATCCTCCCTCTGTCACTTCCTGTCTGTATGCTGCACCCTGATGCTGAGGGAACGTCCTTTTGTACCACTATATACCCGTGTATCGAGGTATGACAGTAAAGCCCCCTTGACTTGACTAGGCCAATTTCTGTTAGGCTTTGAGTGCCAGGTACACACAGCTTCCTAATCTCTGCTCAGCATGTTACGCAGTCCTACGGATCACCAATCATCCTGCCTTTTTACAGTTTAGAGCAAGTTGCTTTTCTTCCTTGCCCCACCTGCAGTGCATGCTGGGATAGTGTTGAGTTCCTCCCCATCTTGCTGACTTTGTAACACTGTTCTGAGATCTGTTCTTCGCAGGCCGTCGCTGTCTGATGCTGTCCGGCTCTGCCTGTTGTCTGTCGTCGATACTCCTTTATTGGGTTGTCCCACATTCTCTTCCCCAGCACTCTCACCTCTTATTGGCTGACGATGCCCTGAATAGAAATAATGACACAAATGAGTAAACAGCTAAAAAGATCTATTAATGGAAACCAGCAAGGGGAGGGTAATAATATATTAACGCATGGGCCCAGTCACCCCAGAAAGGAGGATGGAATCACACTGCACTTCACTACCGTTCCAGTGGGGCTGTAAGTTTATCAAGCAGCTCTACGTGAGAAGCAGCCCAAAGAGGTATCTCTGTTCCCTGGGACTAATCTGACATTCTCACTTGCTTGGCACATGAGTTCGGCAGAGTACACGTGTGGGGTGCTTGGTTCTTATTCAGGTGGGTATATTTAATTAGCAGGTGCTTTTATCAAAAAAAAAAAAACATCGACCTTCCAAGTACAGAGATGTCATCATAACTTGCTGATTCACACCCCGTGAGGTTTTCAGAGATAGGGGTGCGTTTCCACATCATCCCCATTTCATGCGTGTGTGTTTGTGCGGGGATTTCGGGGATGTGATCGTCTGACCGAACTGAAAGAATCCTCCTGCCTGATCCCAGGGCCTCGTTGCAGTTGGTAACCACAGAAGTGTAATTAGCGCTCGACCCAGCCTTGCATCCCTACCAGGGTCCCTTGCCCTGCCTGGCGTGGCCCCCGGGCCTCCCGACCACAGCTGGCATGTCTATTGTTCAGAGAAGAAAAGCCAGCAGCTGTCTGCACCCAGCAGAAGTTATGGGCTGTAGCTTGTTTTGCTACCTCTTGGTTGTAAGTGCAGATTTATTTTGGGCTTGAATGCGGCACCACATCCTTGCTCTACATTATAATTTATTCGTAAAATTGCCAGTATTAAAAAATGTCCGCCATAACAATCTGTTACTTGTCAGGTATTGAAATTCACACAGGTGGTACATTATGGCTGTTCTTCTCAGTTACTGCCATCTGCTGTTGGTCACCAGGGTGCGCTGTGTGACTATAGGCTGCTGCATCAGTTTTTTCTGTCCAACCCATCGGAATGGTTGAATATTGAGAGGAGGGAAATAGTTCAGCTTTGCCTCGGGGCGCTGTGTGGCATGCTGCTTGGTCTCCTATAGCTTGTTCTTCAGGTAGCACAAGACAGCCTAACAGGATGCAGCCAGAAGGTTGGCAGGTAAATCTCTATTGAGCCTGCAGGCCCACCCTGCCCTGCTCCCTCTCTCCAGGGCTCTTGGAGACAGATGAGGGGGACGCAAAGTGGAGGGGGTGTGTACATGAACGTCAAGCTCCTTGACCATCACCACCATTGACACGTATCTGACTGCAGGGCAGAATAGCCTGAAGCATCCCCCGTCCTGCAGGAATGACCTCTGTAAAGGGCCAGAGACACAGTCTGTCGCTGTGAATTTCACCCTATCTATAAACACCTTTCGCAAACACCAGTCTGTCCAGGTGATGCATTCCATGAACAGTCTATGAAATTCTCCCTCTGCTGGTTCGTCCGGCAGTAAGAATGAAATTCTTCCATTTAGGAAGAAATAATCCCTCATAGTGGGATTAACCTCAAATCATTGGTTGTTTAACTGAGCAGGTATCTGGCTCACAGTTTGGCCTTTTATCATCTCTGCTATATTTTTAAAAAATTCAACTTTCTACTCTTCCCTGACCAGAATGAATGGTCAGAAGATGGATGGATGGATGGATGGATGTACATAAATTACAATTTGCATGAATTCTGCTCTGCGTAGATTGCCAATACAGATTAAATTCATGTTTCCTGGTAAAATGTATTCCCACCTCTAGGCTCTAACAGTTGCCAAAGGCCCCTCTGTATAAGGTATTAAAGAATCATGTGACCTTTTAAAAGGATTTTGATGGGTTATTTTCCCCTCCAGGGTCTTTTGAACAACTTTTGCCAAAGAAAGTAAAACTTAAATTTCTGACAGTCAACATCAGAGGAGTTGCAATTAATCCTTGGCAGCTAATGACTTCATCTTTTAATTTAAGTATTTTAATGGACATAATGACAGGACAGTAATGAAGGCCTTAAATAGTTTGTCAAGGTGTGAAGGGTGGATATGAAACCATGGCATTAATCTCGGTGATGTCTTTGTGACAGTGCAATCTCTCTCTCTCACTCTCTCTCTTATTCATATAGAATCACATTTAAGTTTCCGTTTACTGGACCTCTGCCGTTGACTCCCTAGTCCAGGAATCTAATCTGAAACATTATTTTAAATAGACATAATATATTTAAAATAATACGTGTAAACAGACTGGCTATCTTAGTCTAGCCGAACGAAAGCTCCTGATAAGGGGCGATGTATAAAATAACAAGATAACTGCTAGCATTCACGAACAAACATGCGTGAGGACATCCATACCTAGTCTGCGCACCACGAAGTGTGGTTCTGCAAGGTCACAGTAGCTTCAGATCCTAGACCTTCTTCCATGTTTGGCTGATTTTAAGTTTTGCTTCGTGGCGTTTTTAATTAGCAACTGTATGATCTATACCACACAAGTGAAAACAAATGGGGGGGGGGGGAATTAATATATCATTTAAATTAAAAAATAAAAATATTGATTTGAGTATTCAGGTTTTGTTCTGTTAGCTCATTCATATAGCTGATAATGACAAAATTGCTGTACTGTTGGTGTCTGTGCCCCATTGAAGGAATGTTGCAATTGCTGGATAAAATCTCAGCTCTGGATAGGGGTCAGCAGTCAGGCGCGGAATCACAAAGAATCCATGTCAAAATGAAGATGAAGGAGTTCTCCATAGCCAAGTGCGTCAAATGCATAGATTTGAAGAAGGGTGCATTTCGAAGACTGTGGAAAGTCCCAAAGCAGTGGTATCACACTGTCCAGCCTGTGGATTGAAGCTTGGGGAGGCCCAGCATCAGGCCACTCCAAGCCTAAACCTGATCTGCACAAGGAGGTCAAATTATCATGCGTGGTTTCGAATTACAATTACTGTAAAAATGTGAGTCATTTGTTAGGATGTAATGAAAGCGTTCATAGGGAATACCATCATAAGGAGCTGTTTATGTATGAGCGAATTAAGCATGCAGATTGCTCCTGTTCTCTAGCTTTGCAGAACATCTTGTCTTGCGTTCCACCCTCCTGGGTTCTAACCCTATCCCCTTAACCGCGTTCTGGGCCAGGCTCCTCGCTCTGCTCTCAAGCTGTTCCTGGCTGTATCTACCTTTCTCAGAATGCCGTCTGCTCCCGTGGTACCCAAAGCACACAAGTCTTTATGTGGCACGGGTGTTATCGATCTACCGCTTGACTCGATATCACGGGCTGTCCTCGAAGAGGGTGGGACACACAGTGACTCAGTGTGACATTTGATTCGACGTAATGGGTCTCCGTGAGGCAAAGAAGACATGGA
>JAABNX020000008.1:19899860-19923551 GCA_015163995.2 Mormyrus lacerda | reverse complement strand
CATGTGATTAGTTGATTAGATAATTGCATTAATGAGAAATTGAACAGGTGTTCCTAATAATCCTTTAGGTGAGTGTATAATTAAACCCCAAATAGTGTTTGTGTTCCTGGGCCACAAATACATGGATCACTTTAACATCGCGCCCACATTGGGGGAATATGGAATCAAATGTTCGGTGGGGATGTTTCTGCAACACACAGATGTTTGCCAATGGATTTTCAAGCATCGCGGAGACATAGTGCCAATGTGCTTTCCAGGTAGTTGTCTTATTTTATACAGCGCTGACCGGCACCCAGTTACGTTCTTCCGGTCCACAGCCTTCCCAGTCCCCAAGGTACTGCGGTTGTCTACGATGGCGGCGAGAGTCCGGAATGAAGCGGACCCAGTTGGAGGGAGCCTCTTCTGGCACGTCGAGAGGAGGATCCACAACAGGGGGGACTTCCGGCCATAGGGGGCTGCGTTTAACAGGCTTGAGAAGGGATATGTGAAACGTGGGACAAATGCGGTATACCTTAGGCAGCTGGAGATGGACGGGCACGGGCCCCACCTGGCAAAGGATGCGGAAGGGACCGATGAAACATGCAGTCAGCTAACGGCACCCCAGGATGCACAGGTTCTTAGTGGACAGCCAGACCAGCTAAGGTAGGTAGGTGGGTCCTGTACGTCGCCGCCAATTGGCTAGGGTCTTGCATTTCTCCGCCTGACTCTTCAGGGATTGTTGCACCTGTTGCCAGGCTCGACGGCTATTTCAGTACCAGTTCTCCACACGCGGTACAGGTCCTTCCAGGGAGTTCCAAGGAAAGAGGGGAGGCTGGTACCCTAAGACACACTGGAATAGGACTCACCCGGGCGTTAAGGGAGTATTCTGCCCACACTAGGTGCAACACCTAACTGGAGGGGTCTGCCCTACAGAGCATCCGGAGAGCCTTATCCACTTCTTGGTTCGTCTGCTTGGCTAGGCCGTTGGATTGGGGATGAAAAGCTGAGGATAGACTAAGGGTTATATTGAGTTTACGGCAGACCTCCTTGAAGACTCTGGAGTTGAATTGGGGCCCTCTGTCAGAGACAATGTCTTCTGGTAGGCCGTAGTAGTTAGCTCTGTCGCTGAGGGAAGCTTGAGGAGAGCCACCAGATGACACATCTTGGAGAACCTGTCAACCACATAGTGTCTTACCACAATAGTGGTCTTACCAGCGGAGCGGGACAGATTTGTAATGAAGTCCATTGCCATGTGTTACCAGGGTGGGGACGGGACTGGTAAAGGCTGCAGGAGACCCGCAGGAACATGCTGGGAGGTCTTGACATGTGCACAGTCCAGACAGAACTCCATGTAGTCCTCGACCTGTTTTTTTCATCAGGGCCACCAATAGCGGCGGAAGATAAGGCGTCTGGTTGCAGTAACCCCAGGGTGTCCGGTACCTCGTCGGAGTGCACACATTCCGGGTGGACATCCAGGAGGAGGGGTCCTCCCCTCGTTCTCTTGTCGAATACTTTCCTCCACGTGATGGTAGAGGTGAAGCAAGTTGGGTTGAGTATGGAACTAACTTGGTCTTCGCTGGCTGGGGGGTCGAACTGCCAGGAGAGGGCGTCTGCCTTGGGGTTCTTACTCCTCGGCAGGTAACTGACCATGAAAACAAAGCGGGCAAACCATTGAGGCCAGCGGACCTGCTGGGCAGAGAGGCGCTTAGCTGACTGTAGGTACTCCAGGTCCAGTCTGTGAGGACCAAGAAGGGATGACATGCCTCCTCCATGTGTCTCCACTCCTCTCGAGCCAGGCGGATGGCTAGCAGCTCTCTATCTCCTACGTGGTAATTGCGTTCAGCTTACGGGAATGGTAGATACCGAGATGCTGCCTCCCGGTCTGAGGATCGCGTTGGTTCAGAACTGCTCCGACTCTGACTTTGGACGCATTGACCTGGACCTCGAAGGGGAGGTCGGGTCGGGGCTGGGCGAGAATGGGAGCTGAGCCAAAAGCTTTCTTGAGACGGAATAGCTGGCCACGTGTCAGGGTAGTGAGGGGTGCCACCACCTGACTGAAATTACGGATAAAGCAGCAGTAAAAGTTCACAAACCCTTAGAACCTCTGCAGCTCCTTGAGGGAGGAGCCTCTCCCCTTTGCAAACAAATGATGATCCTGCAGCCGCTGCAGCACCTGGCGTACATATCGGACGTGCATCTGCTTGTCGGGGAAGTAAATAAGAATATCGTCTATTTAAGCTATTACAAAACGGTGTAGCATATCCCTGAACACATGATTCATGAAGGCTTGAAAAATGAAAGGACTGTTAGCGAGCCCATAAGGCATAATGAGATACTCATACTGCCCCCTACTGGTGATAAACGATGTTTTCCATTCGTCCCCCTGTTTAATTCTAATCAGCTTGTATGTACTGGGTAGGTCAAGCTTGGTGAAGATGTGGGCCTCGCAGACTTGCTCCAGAGAGGCAGGGATTAAAGGCAACGGTTCCTTTCTCTTTATTGATATGGCATTAATGGTGCGATAGTCAATGCATGGTCTCAGCCCCCCGTCCTTCTTCTTCTCCTCAGGGTAGAGACATGCAGGAAGTTAAACATTCGAGGAACCAAACGGTCAGCTCACCCGTCCTCCAGTCGAGTTGCGGGTTGTGTTGCTGCAACCAGGGAAAGACCAGGATCAGAGGATTCTTTGCGTGGGGGAGGATGTATACGGTGATCTCCTCCGCGTGGAGGAGGGGTAGGTGTGGAACTGGATTGTCCCCTCCCTTACGCCCAAGACGGAGATCGGCCGGGCAAGTTTCTGGAGGGGTAGACTTAGGCGGCGCGCTAAGGCTAAATCAATAAAGCTACCAGCTGCTCCACTGTCCACGAGTGCTAGGACGTCACTTGATTCTCCTGGGTACCCAAAACAACCAGAACCTTTAATTAGTTTAGAGTAGACATAATTTGTTGCGGGCCACCTACCAGCGGAGCCTCTTCCCTATGAGGTCTCACGGGACAGGCGATAAGGGCATGCCCTGCCTCCCCGCAGTACAGACATAAGCCCCCCTGGGTCCTTCTCCATTCTGCAGCAGAGTTCTTCCCAGTTGCATGGGCTTGGGTGAATCCAGGGTCGGGCTTGGTGGGGCTCTGTGTGCTTCTGCCTGAAGATGGCAGCCTTGGACGGTGTTATCCAGCCGGATGGCCAGTCTGACAAACTCTTCAAAAGACATAGCTTCCTCTCAGGAGGTGAGTTCGTCTTGCAACTCTTGGTTCAGACCCCTTCGGAAGATGGTCAGCAGGGCATCTTCAGTCCACCTGAGCCCAGCGGCAATGGTGCAGAACTCAAAGTAGAACTCTGCCGCCGACCGGTTCCCTTGGCAACAATCCAAGAGTCAATCGCCCGGGCGTCGCCCCAGGTCAAAGACCTCTAAAAGGGCTAAAAAGGGCTAAAGCGCCTATTTCTGCAGAACTACAAAAAGATCCCCGTCAACCATCTGATCTTTATAGCATAAGTTACTAGGAGCTGGATAAGTCGAGGTACAGCGGGGTTCCTCTCACTTCCATGCATGATAGCTGATCCAACCTTTCCACTGAGAGCAGCAGCGTCAGA
The DNA here is from genome assembly GCA_015163995.2 of Mormyrus lacerda. Taxonomy (NCBI): domain Eukaryota; kingdom Metazoa; phylum Chordata; class Actinopteri; order Osteoglossiformes; family Mormyridae; genus Mormyrus; species Mormyrus lacerda. Next base: position 19,919,983 of record JAABNX020000008.1, on the reverse strand, counting down.
AGCATTTTAAATGTGGACATAAAATTAATATTTTATGTTAAATGTGGGGGAGTGCAAACAAATAATTATGAAACGTGAGGGGGACACTGTCATGATCCGCTCCGTACGATCCTCCCATGTGCCACACCCACCTCATTTCCTCGTGTGATGCCCTGATCGTGATCACCTGTGTCCTGTTAATTCCTGACCTACCTGTGCATTTAGTCCGCGTCTTTCCCCAGTACGTGAGATCCATCATTGTATTGTCATGTAGTGTTGCTTATGTGCGTGCCTGTCTGCTTGTCGCTGCAAGAATAAACCCCGTTACCCTGTCCGTCCGGCTCTGCTCGCCTCCTTGCCTGCCCGCGTATGTGACAGAATGACGGATCTCCGCGAAAACCCAGCGCAGCGGACCAAACACCAGTAGCTGCCGCCGACCCAGGAATATTGGGGGTCCCAGCCCGAAGTCCAAGAGGATCCCGTGGCCCTGGAGCTAGCCACCCGGGGTAAGGACCTCCTTGCCGAGGAGTGCCCGCCCGGATCGCAATATCCCCTCCGTAGGGCACGGAAATGCCTCCGAAGACTGAGGACCCGCCTGACGGAGCAAAGGAGTGAGCCTGGATCCTGGGCGATGCACCCGAAGTGGGTCCACCTTCCCCGTCGGTCTTCCTAGGAGCTAGCTCCCTGCTCCCCGCCTGGGAAGACACCGCTGCCGCCGACCCAGTCAGCCCCGCTGATGAGCTGCCGCCCCCCATGGAGGCATATCATTATCGGCCAGCGCGCCTGGGCCAAGGGGGGATACATGCCTTGTGGGACGCAATTCTTCGAATCCCCGTGGCTCTTAAAGGGGCAACACCCGCTGGGACGAAGCGGGCTCAGGCAGACTTGCCTGTTGTTCCAGACCTGCCCGTTGTTCCAGACCTGCCCATGCCTGTCTTGGTGGCAACCCCGCCTGCAGCGGTTGATACCGCTGAGGCGCCCCCTGCTGGCCACACGCCTGCGCCCGCTGAGGCGCCCCCTGCTGGCTGCACGCCAGACCAGCCCGTCCTGTCCTGCTCTCCGGACCAGCCTGTCGAGCCCACGCCACCGCCTGCTGCGGCAGTGCCAGAGAGTCAGCCTCCGGCCCCCGAGGAGGTCCCGGACAATCATCACCCAGCTCCTCCCTCCGGTGAGGAGGAGGAGCTCGAGTGGGACCCCTCGGGGGCCTGCCTATGGACTTCTGCCCTCGGGACCTTTCGGGACCAGCGCCCGGTGGGACCCCACCTGTCCGTGTCCCGCAAAAGGAGGGGACACAGGCATCAGGCTCGGGTCCCGCCCGCCCTGCCCCCTGGCTCGCTCTCGCGTGCTTTGGTTGGGGCTCCGGTGCCGCCTGCGGGTCCTGCGGCTTGGGGTCGCCGATTGCCTCCGGGTCCCCTCCCGGTGCCTCGGTGCCAGTCCTCGGCATCGCCTCCGGCGCCATGTTGGTCGCCTCTGGGCCCCCCTGCTCCGGCTGGGCGTCGGATGGCTCCTTCCCGGGCTCCGGCTGCGCCATTGCCAGTGGCGGCTTCCCCCTCCTGCCCGCCTGCGCCACGGTTCCCTCCTGCTCACTCCGTGTCCCCTCCGTCTCTCCCTGGTCCCGTCCCCTTGGCCCCTGTGTGGTTCCCTCCTCCTCCCTGCTCCCTCTCCCTGGCGGCACCTCCGACCGCCGCCTGTCGCCCATCTGGGCTCTCTCGGGCTCCCCTGGTTCCTCCTCCATTCCCTTCTGGTCCCTTCGTCCCACCTGTCTTTTCTCCGCCTCCCTTTGTTCCTCCTGTTCCTGCTCCTCCTCCTGTGCCTCCCATGTTCACTCCCGGCCCTTTTCTTCCGCCTGCCTGTGTTTCCTTGGTGTCTCCCTTCCTTGGCTGCCTGTCGGCGTTCCCTGTTCTGTGTCAGGTCCTGTCTTTCTTCTGGTCCCTGTTTCAGTTTTGTGTCTCTGTTTTACTCCCTGGTTTTCCCTGATGGCCCGGTGTGCGCGCCTTTGGAGGAGGGTTCTGTCATGATCCGCTCCGTACGATCCTCCCGTGTGCCACACCCACCTCATTTCCTCGTGTGATGCCCTGATCGTGATCACCTGTGTCCTGTTAATTCCTGACCTACCTGTGTATTTAGTCCGCGTCTAAATGAAAATGGCAATAAATGTGGTGTGTTTTTGAGGTTTAGAGAATTGTACAGGACAATACATCTGCTAGATATGCAGCCGACCTTCCAGAATATTTAGCTGGTAACCATTTCAGTCAAAGGTATTTTTGTGTAGTTTCGTATTTGAGCAAGTACACGGTCCTGATCGTGGATGTAATGTTTTTATTAGCTAAGAGTTTGGTGGGGTTTACCAGCATCACTTTTTGCCAGTTTGAGGTGTGTGCAGTGTTGACATAAAATTAATTCTTAATGTTGTTAAAAATTTTAAGTTAAATTTCTACCACAGCAAAGCTTGAGGGCGAACCAGCCTAGGATCTGTCGTTTCAATCTGTCCATTATTGCTATATTTGTCCTCGCATTAATTTGGCTATTTTTCTTTCAACAATTGCGTGGAGATTATTACTGTCCATAACTTGCATGTGTGCATGCACACACACGCTCCCTGACCAGAGGCTCCCCGCCTGGGTGGGAGGTGCCATCCTGTGCTTCAGCATCACCTCCACACTATACATCTCCCCCATCGCCTCTCCTGGCAGTCTGTCTGCCTTTCCCCCCCTCCCCCATCTCTCGTGCAGGACCACCTGCTGTTTCTCATTATCTTTTTCCATTCTTGTTGTTCCTGGCTGTCGCTATAGCCTGGATTTTATGTCTCTGCTGCAGATTACACTCTCCTTTTTATTTCAGAATTCCGTTTGCCACCCTTGCCCCCCCCTCCTTTCCCAGCAACCCCTCTTACGTACTTTAATCAAACCCATAGGCTCCCAACAAGGAGAGATTCCCCCATCATTAATACGTATAAACAGCATATAATACATCAATATGACACCTTCACCTGTGATTAAAATGACTGTTTGCTGCAGACTGAGATCCTGTCATGCAAAGGCGTTGTTTTGTGTGTGGAGTGGAGCACAAACCTACACATGCCAAACAGAGCTTATTCCTGGCCTGTTAATTAAGGTTATATCACACCCTGAGCAGAAAGCCTTTCCAGGTGAGGCGACACTCTGATAATTCGGTTGTGCTCACGATCATAAGACATGATTCAGTGCCCTCAACACAGTCCAAAAACTCCCAGTCGCATCATGATGAAATAATCTCTGGAAAAAACCCTCCAGGAAGTCAAATATGAAATGAATAGGTGAGGTTTAGGGCAAAGACGATCGCATTGCTAAAGCTGTAAACCGTCAGAATAAATCATGAGGCAGAAACACGAGGATCGTCTGTGGTGTCTTTATATAGGCTATTCTTCAGTAATCCTTATGCATTTATGGTCCACTAGAGGGCAGTGCTTCTGCACCTTAGAATGAGCCATGATACTACTGCTGTGTCCTAGCTTTTATAGAGATACTTTATTCATCTCCACTGGGAAATTCTCTTCTCGCCTATGCTGTCTTGCTCTCGATGCAGTGGGACACATAACAACCTTAATTTTGTGGCCAACTTGTACTTTAATCATACTTGAATTGTCTGGGGCAGTTTGTTTTTGTAGTTTTTGCTGTACATTTTAATATAAATGCTTTGCAACTAAACTTCTTGCTCATTCCTTATAATGAATCATATCCCTCATCAAAAGTGTTTTGGTTTGTATTGGAAATAAATGTTGGGATCATAAGGCTGTAATTATATCTGTGCTACAAGGTGATTTATGACGACACCATTTGAGTTATAGGCTTTTAATGACATTGCAGCATTCTGTCTGTTCATTAAATTTTTTTGTCTGTTCTACTATTCTGCTTTCTACTTATCAACTTTGATTTTTAAATATCATGCACATCATTATTTTTTATTAAAAATGGGGGACTTGCAGTACAGATATTTTTAATGTTTTGTCCAAATTAACATTCTCACCCATTTTTGCGAACTTACACAGTTGTGTATCCTGAAATAATGAAGCATCATGTGTGATTAAATATCATGGTACAGAAGGACATCAGTGATCGATTGTTTTACTGAGTGATTGATTCCTCCCTCCCGCAGACTTCAGATTTCTGCAAGTTCCTTGTTCCTTTACCATAGTTCCTGCAGTTTTTCGGATGCTAATGTCTTGCCACACAGAAAGGCCTGAAGATCATGTCTGTGTCAGTCTGTCTGTGGTCCCATTTTGTTTGCAGTAACTCCAAACACTTACTCCATGCCAGTGTTATTCTGTCAGCATGTATGCTTTATTGCAGGACAGCAGACGAGTGCTTCCTGAATTCTTTAGGATTTCAGTTTTCACTGTTCATCAGCTTCCAGATGTCAAAATGGTCAAACATAAGAAATATTTCATTTTTGGTAGTAGTCTAGTTTTCTGATTGCTAACACGTTTTCATCGTGGACACGGGATTTCCGAGGAGGTGATGCTCTCCCTGGCCTGGGTTTCCACCGCGGCCGGTGCCTGTCGTATACAATCAGTCTCTGTGCTCTGCTCTGCTGGCCCTTCTCCATCCCAGCTGGCTTTATTTACCACTTCCGATGCGCCAGGGTCAGTCGGAAAGAGCCGGGATGCAGACAGGGATCAATTCTTTATGCTGGAGGATGCTTCTGACCTGGTCCTCACAGCTTTCTGTGTCTTCGATGAGTTCCCCAGTCTATCTGTTCTACACATGTCGTCTTGTCTCTCTTTGCTGCCATCACTCTTTTGCTTCCCAAAATGCATCTCCTGCTCTTCTCTCCCCCCCCAGCCACTACAGAGCCCTCCTCCCAGATGCCCTCTTAATGGAATTGATCATAAGATCAAATGCAAGTTGCCTTACGTACTGCTCAGCATCCTTCTCGTGGGAGATGTTTTATGAAGCAGATGGCGCCTCCTGATCTTCTGCAACCCAGCACCTTTTCCACCCAAATGTGTGGATGTTTCTTCTTGTTTTTGAAGGATTCTTTTGGCCTCCTTAACGGAGCCCCCCTTCACTCACCCCTGCGCTTAATGACTTCCTGGTTCATGACACTACCCATAGGCTGGGCTACCTCTGTCACATTTAATCGCTATCAAAGTAGATGGCGCAAAATCTGCTTTTGAGGTTTAGCTTGCTGCTCCCACGCCCCGGGGGGATTATGCATCTCCTTCCCATCTCAGTCTTTGAGGAAAAGTCTAGAAGAGAGGACACATTTCCAAGGTGAGGGCTGAGTAGATTACCAAGAGCTAATAATATAGATAAGATAAGTATATAAGTGCAGGTTGTCATCAAATTACAACCTACGCAGCTCACAACTGTTCGACTTTACGACCGTTCTGAGACGGCAGATACGTGGCCATGACGCACTGTGTTGTTAAGCGTATCACAACTGCCCCAACTGCCAGCAGCTAAGAAAATGGTGATAAAAAGGTTAAAAGAAACACCAAAGACTATGACATAAAGACACAGTACACTATACATGTGATAATTTTCAGATATAAAATAAAGGGCCAATTTATGACTGAATCGACTTATGACTGGTCAGTCGGACCCGATCGCGATCGTAAGTTGATGATGACCTGTGTATAAGATATTGAGTAATGTATACAATCCAGGAGATCCTACCAGGCAGTCTGCAGGCATCAAAAGCTCGGGAGCCCCTAATGTAATGGATTAGAACCAATTCTCAGGGAAAATAAAATGGAATAGCATCCGTACATTTGGACCAGATACCAGACGTGTGTGTTTGGGGCACGGAGGCTCTGCATGCTGCCGTGCTGAGGTGAGGCGCTTTAGCAGGTTAGCCGTAGCATCTTATGGCTCACGCAGATGACGCCCGAGTCACCATTGTCACGCCTGCAGTCGGACAAGGGTTTGGGCATGTTGGAGGTGGGATCATGGGGTTCGATCGTGACCATGAGCTCTTCACTACAGGAGCTGGTGTGTTTTCCTGTGGGTTGTTGACATCCCGCAAAGAACTGTCATATCACTTCCCACTGATCCTGTTGGAAGTCGTGTCTGGCGTCCTTTGAAGACCAAGGTGTGGGATGCCGATGACTGTTCTCCGAAAGACCACCTCAACTCTGGAGTTTTTCCCTTTTGGCACCTGCTGGCCCTGAGGGTTATAGCTTCCACCTTCACACCCAAGTTCTGATGGCGACATGAGAAAGCTGGGAATAAGATTAAGGAGATAGACGAGGAGGTGAGGTGTGTGAAATGATTCCAACCCCCCCCCCCCCCTGCCATGAGACAGATGCCATGTCTCAACCAAGAACACTCTGTACTTTTGGGCTGGGGAGGGGAGTTACCTCTCCCACACAGCAGAGAGTGACTTGTGAGATTAGGACTATGAGTATGATTATGAGTATGAGAGCTGCTGCTGTTGTCGGTAAATTTTATACCCAGGAAACCCACTGTTAAAAGGCACTAAACCGTTTCACTGTGTTGAGTGTTCACTGGAAAAACGTAATGAGGAAAGGAATGCCTCTGAGTATTGAGTAGCAGCCGAGTTATAAAATAAGATTAGTGATACTCAGAATTAATGCCTATTATAGATCAGCGTTTACCAATCTGGTCTTCTGGGACCCCCAGCAAGTCCACATTTATGCTCCCTCGCAGCTCCCAGTAGGGAGCAAAAGTGTGGCTTGTCTGGGGGTCCCCAAGGACTGTCCATATTCGATATATTATTCATTATTAGTAGTATCATACATCAGGATGTATTGGAACCTTTCTGTAAATAGACTCTCTTCATGGTGCAGCTTGGGTACGATGTGGTTCCTGTTCCCCAGTGGAAAAGCTCCATTGTAGGATTGGGTCGACTGCAGGTAAATTGGATCAGCCAGTTTACGGCCCTTACGAGGCTGGTAAAGAACTACAGGAGCTCATTCATAATGTCACATCGGCACCCCCAAGCCCCCTGACTGCTTCCGTTCCAGCTGTCCCTCACGCCCATTCAGGAAGAGCTGCACCCACATAGAGAGGGACCCATCTTCTCTGCCACCTCCTGAGAAACAGAGTCGCCTACTTGTGTGATACGATGAGGCCACACTGTGCCCCTGCACTGAGCTACCGACACGCTTTATTGCTTTATTAGCTTTATGGTTTTCATGGTTCATGTTTTAATCAGTGCTGGTCCTGGGAATCACTTGTTTAATATGTTTAAATGTGATGTTTAGTGTAATTGGTACCTGTATTTCCTGTATTATTGGATATGTGGTAGAGGGTATGTTATATTGGTAGGATGTCAGGGTAAAACTCTCACCCTCAAGCAGGACGGGTAGGTGAAGTGAGTATTTCCCCACAGGGATGTGTGAAGTGTCACTGTTTTGTAAAATCTCTAATGGCAGGGGTCCCTAATTCCTGTCCTGGATGGTCAGTCTGCAGCACAGTTAGCAGACTTCCCTGCTCAAACACCCCTCCGTTGTCAGAACTAGGGAACCCTGTCCTTTGGGGTGATGTAATGGACACAGTTGGATCTAAACGAAGCAGGCGGTCATCTCATTTACCATGACTTTGAGCCAGGTTGTTGCATGCTATTTTTTAGATGTTAGTAGAGCTAACTTCACATAGCTCCTTGTTTCAAATGAATGTATTCCATGACATAACAGGATATATTTAAAGAACAAATTCAGGTCTGCTGTTACTGGGAAACATCTGCGGACCTTCCAGCAGCCTTCTGATAACGAGGAACCAGCCCTGACCGTCCATCTGGGACGCGAGAGGATGTGCATGAAATGGCCCCGGATCGTCTGTGTGTTTTAAATACATGTGAGGCCTTTATGGGCTTCCTGTTTGTGTTGCTTAGATGGTCTGTACCTCTGTCTGTGAGGTCATGCTCAGCAGAGTAATTATATCACCACTGGACCCCTGACAGAGGGGCTTTACAGCAACTGCTGAAGGGGTCTTGGCTGACCCCGATCTCAGTCCCAGTGCTTTACTGGTTCGTAAGTTTATTTCGGATAAATGCTTTGGTTAAATATGTGATTCAAGCTATTTGTGAACCTTCTTTTAGCATGTCTATTCTGCAACACTCTCACCTAATTTCACCCAGTCGCTTCATTTGTCTGTGTATATGTCTGTGCGCGAGTCTGGGTGGGAGGGCACGTCATGCAGTGCGTCAAGCAGTGCGTCATAGCAGCGCACTGGGAAGCCATGCTGTATGTGCTGTGCTTATTTTAGGCCGTGTGGTTATGCTGGGCTCGTTTCATTCAGCCCACATGTGCCGAAAACAGGCCCAGCCTTGCCTTTCTTTGCCTTACGTGTGTTGTAAATTGCTGGCTTTTAAATTTAGGGAATGGAGAGAGTGCGCGGGTAGAGAGGGGTAGCCTCACAACTGCTTCATGTGTGTCACAGTTACTGTACACTTTCATGTGTTCGAGCAGCAGATGACGAGTTTGCAGAATACAGGTCTCCAATGTCCCAGCACAACTTTAGTGGTCACGTACTATGTTGGTCAGGGAGGATGTTTGTAGTATGTATAGCACAGACAACTGTTTAAGCCTTGCAGAAATGCTTTATGGGTTACACGTCTTGTATAACTTCCATATGGAGTACATATAACATATTTTACAGCGGGTTTTTATGTTTTTTTTACGTTTATGTCAGTTTGAGACTCACGGTTTAGCTTGACTTGGCGGCATTTAGCTAGTTGGATGCATTTGAAGCTGCCGTTTTCTGGACAGGTCACTATGCATCCTGAGTGCTGTTTAATGGGACTTTTCAGGGGTCAGGCCCGGTTGTGGAGGTGATGTAAAAGCTTCTAGAACCTTCTGAGCATCATGACAGCAGAAAGTAAGCTGACCTCATTGCACAGCTGAGCGGGTGAAGGTCAAAGGCAGAAAGTGATCTGATTGTGGAAGTGACCCCCGCCCCCCACCTCAGCCCCAGCAGGAAGATGACAAAAGGATAGAGGTCAAAGGTCAGTGCTTTTCATTCATGGAAACTGTAGCCACTGAAGCTGCTGGTGGTCAGAGGGAGCTTGTGGGAATCAGGGGGAGAAGAACTATGCAAAAAGGGAACTGCACTGACCCTAACCCTGCTTTGTTAACTGTGAAGGAGAGGGCTACTCTGACCAAGGACGTCGCCACTATTAAATATCAGGGGGAGGTGTCCCCCTCACATTTCATAATTATTTGTTTGGACCCCCCACATTTAACATAAAATATTAGGTTTATGCCAGTGTGTCCCCCCCACATTCAAAACGCTTCTGACGCCCCTGACTCGGACCCTAGTTTTATCATGTTAACTGTGAAGGAGAGGCCTACTGCTTTTTTAACTGTGATGTAAGTAATATTTGGAGAACATTAAGGTCAAATGCATCTGGCCCCCCAACAGAACCGGTACGAATCTCATGGCTTCCAGAAGCTGTTGAAATCTTTTCCCCAGCATGCAGTGACAGTATTTATCATCTTATTTACTTTTTATTTTATTGTTGCTAAGTTTGCATTTCAAACTTAGCTTGGAGCTGCAGTTGTGTCATGGTGACCCTTTCTCCACATGCATGCAACTCCGTTTCTTATGGACCTGACCTTCTGCTCTTTGTCCAGGTCAGTTCCAAGGCCTGGAAATGCTATTAGAGGTGGCCTCCTCCAGCCTGGTCACATGAGGGAGTGTGACAGCTGTGGAATGAAGGGCCTGGTCTGTTTCCTGCCCCCCCCGCCACCTGCTTCACTTTCTGTCACAAGTGTGTCCAAGTTCAGGCATCTGAGCTTCTCCCGACTGGGATACGCCAGTCAAACTCTTTCAGCCTTAGAGTGTGATGACATCATATTATCTAAAACTTGCATAGTCTCAGTTTTGAGATGCTGTATTTAGTGATGCTTGTTAGTACTGAAGTTCCAGTGTAGTGTTTACAGTCTGCTTGGGCTCATCCAGGACTTGAACCCATGATCTCTCACACCCTATGCAAGAATCATACCCCTGGATCAATGAGCCTGTAGTTGGTGTGTTATGCTCATGTAGGATTCAGAATCGAGACGCATTCATGACCCACATGATCCCTCACGCCGCAACAAATCCCTCCCTTTAGTTTTGCATTTGCAAAAGGGAGATGAGATGAGCCGATTTCTACCGTGACATCTGTCTTCTCCCCATCTTCATAGAAAGTTGAGGGTTCCTGCTTGCCGTACCCCATGTCTCCAGTATGAACTCCCACAAGTTCACAACGTGCTTCACGCACTCAAGTCTGGAAAGGAATCTGTTTAAGGCTAGGTCATAAGGGTCCATTCCAGCTCAAGCGTGGTGAGAACAGATTTCTTCAAGATGTCATTTTTATGCCTTTAAGGGTCTATCTGTTGCTATTGTTGAACATTTGGTGGAAGGACAGCTTTTCACAATTGTGTAGATGACCATATCGACATGAAACTTCTGCTTGGGATTACTTTGGGATAAACCCCCTTTGAAAACAATACAATGCCTCCAGCTGAGGAACGGTCACAGACGGGTCCCCTAAATATTTAGAGCGTGATGCCTCATTCCCTTTAAATGGGGACGGGAACAGAGGCGAACAGTAATGTCTGGAAAACCACATGTTTTTGTTTATTCAAATCCAAGGGGAGAGCGGTGCTTTGCTGAATACTTGGGCATAGATGCTGGCAATCTGTTGGCTTCTTCTCCACCAGGGCTACGTCTGGTTTCTTGCATGCAGCGTTTGGAATGAGAAGGATGCTGGACTTGTGACCTCAGTGGCTCATTAAAGCGTAAGTCGTGAGTCATAGTAGTTATTACTATGCTAGTGCAGGTGTTCGGTTTGCATTGGTTTGACTCCTGGTTGCATCCATGTGGCCAGCGAGTGTGAATGCGTTGTGTATTTTATAATATAATAAGCAAGTGTATAATCATCTCACGATCAACACATTTCTAGCTATGTAAAACACATTTCCAGCTATGTTCTTGACTGCGATTCTGCTAGTGATTTCATTTGATATTTTTTGTGTTCACATATGTGTATACTGTATCTAGTCCTGATGAACATTCCCTGATGGTAAAGACCAGGAGCAGTACAGAACTGTAGTGACACACACCCCACACTCACCAGTTCTCTGCTTCGTACATCTGCCCCGTGCTGCCAGCAGGTGATGTAAAGATGTGACGATGAGGGAATGTACTGCCCGCCTTAAGACGAGCGGCACGCGTTCCATTGCCGAACTCTTGAATTCGACAGCTAACCTGAATCATAAATGAAATAGAAATAGATACAAATTTAGCGTTAGCCAAGCATCTAAAATCACATGTAATTGAATCCCAGTGCTCAGGCTGAATATCCTGCTATGGGGCGTACAGGGTTTTCTCATGGCTACGTTACGACTGAGCTGGAGGGCATGATCACAGCTGTGCCACAAATGTGCCAATTTTACAGCCTGCACAGACTTTATATGCTGCTCTGGATGAAGACATGAATATGATAATGTTATGCCCAGGGCTGAAATAGCATCCCGCCTGGGGTATTACCCACCCCAAGGCCCGATAGCTTCTTGGGATAGACTCTAAGCAGTTATTAGAATATGGATGGATGGATAATAGTATGATCATACATTTACATAATAACAATTAGGTCATAACAGTGAGGGTAATACTGAGACGATCAGGATGATCCTGGGCCCCTGTGTACCTGACGGGAGCTTCTGCTGGGCTCAGGAAAGGCAGCAGGGACTGCAGTCTGCGAGCTGCGTGTGTCATACATGCGTCACGCGTGTTGCTGCGGAGAGAATGTGGCGGTGGGGGGGGTGGGTGATTGATATTCTGGAGAGCGTCGATGTGAGATCTGAAGAGACAGCAAGAGGGAGACGTGTGTGTCTGTGGGTCAGGGGCGTTAGTGAATGATATTTGCGGGGGGTGTGGAGAGAGTGTTCTCAGGCCACCCCTTTGACTATGGTGGTAGGTGTGGGGGTCCCTACAGAAGCCTGTGTGTATCTCTGAATTACTGAGGCACCCACCCCCCCATGACCTTTGCCCCCCTTCACACTCGCATGACCAGTGTCACTGTGACAGCTGAAATCATCACCATGCACAAATGACAGCACCCCATGCAGAAAACAATTGTGTAGTTTCCATGCTCTAGTGAGGGGAAGAATGTATTTGTTTTTCTGTGTCCACTATATCCTCAATGGTCTTTGAAATTGTGTTGTTTGGCTGATGTAAAGGAAATTGGGCAGATGTCTGTTTGTGTTGATGAAGTGAGTTCCCTTGTTTCTCCGTCAATGCCTGTATCTCCAGTTTTTATAGAAACTGCACTTTGCCAGCTGTATTTCTGATGTGCTACTAGTGTTACAAATCTACCCCACATCCCAGATTGGTCACATACCAAACCACAGTGTGTACTTCACGTGGACCATGATGTTAGCCATTGACCTATTACCTATGATTGAAAATTGAAAGTGTAGTCCCATGTGGGGTGATTAAGGATAATGCAGGAAGTCTTCGTGGTTTCACGTACATTTCTCAACAGGACAGCACGGAACATTCCGCGGCTCCGGTATTTTGGATTTTTTTTTCCCGCCTGAGCTGGCTGAATTTACCATAAATCATATACATGTGATAAATCTTCAAAAATCTTAGAAATGACATATTTGTCAGTTTTCTATTGAGAAATACCACTGCCGCATGTCAAAATATGCAACGTTAGAAAACAAAATATCTGACAGGCTTGAATTTGCGATTTGCTAGCGCGCCATGTCACCAATGGGGATCCGTGTTCCTGTGGTTCCAGGGTGCATGTGTCTGCGTGTCATTATTGTTTGTGTGTTCATCTGAGTGGTGGGCGGGTTTCCAGGGCTGCGTTAACCTGCGGTTTCTTCGGAAGCATCTGCGATCGGTCAGTCAGGAAAGAGAATCTCAAAGTGAAGTCAAAAAGCAGCATAAATTATTAAACTGAGTCATTATAAAAAATTCAGGAGGGCGGCTCCTCCCCCCTCCTCGGTGAGCGGTGCTGTTTTCGCTGTCACGATGACGAGGCCTCCCGGCATCTGGGTACCCCTCGCGGCACGGCCCAAGCACGCGGATAGGAGGGGCTGGGTGGCAGTAACGACATCGGGGGCTGTTCTGGAGGGTTCCTTGGGGGTTAGATACGGTGGCTGGTTGTGTGGCGTGGCTGTTCTAACCTGCGGGCCTTAAGGCCCCTTTTAGGTCCCGATGGTGGAGGCGGCCTTTGCTTCAGCTGCCTGCTCTACCGGCCCCCCCCCGCCCCGGCTCAGTAGGGGGGCGCCTCACATTCTGCTCATGCCAATGCTGGAAAAGACAGCAACGTGGAAGAGATTAGGAATCAGTGTCGGAGGGTTTGCTAGGGGGACTGGAGGGGTCTGGAGGCCCGAAGAGCATCTGAAGGAGGAAGGAGAGGAAGACAAGGGCTAGAAAAAAAGCCAAAATTTACTGCCACCTCTGATCCAGTGAGTCATGTGACTAATGCACCACCTTGATCACCCAACCAGTGCTGACCTGTAATTATGAATGGATTTCCTTCAATCAGGAGCCCGGTCCACGGATGGCAGCTTCCAAGACCATAAAACACAAGCCCCGGTACAAGGCAGTGCATACCAGCATTAGATTCAAGTTTGTAGATTTATACGAAGGTAAAAACGTGATTATCCTCCTGCATCTTCCATTCATGTGAGAGAGAGTGTTTCACAGCCCAGTACTGGCCAGATGTAAGCATAGACCTGCCTGTTACCCCCCGGTGACTGATTTCCAGACTTTGAACCACTACCCCATTAATCAGTTGTTTTCTTGAAACATGAACCTATTGGTCACAAAATGCCTTTGTACTGTACCTGTACTATACTGAGTAAAAGGTTGCCATTGTGCCACCTTCTGGTAATGAGTAAAGTACCCGACTCATCCATTAGTTTTTATTGTCATCTCAACCATGCACAGTGAAATGACATAATATTGCTTCCAAAGCCACATTTTATTCATGAGAGGACAGACAAAAGTGCAAAGAAAGATTCATTTTCATGTTTGTACATGTCTGTTTGTATACAGTTGATTTTTAAAAATTGTATCCCTAAATGTATACCAGTGGCAGTGTGTGAGGTGACGTTTCAGCTGCGGTGAGTAGATGTGTGTGATTTTCGGCTTGTCACTGCGTGTGCGTGTTTGTTTGGTAAGTGGGGCAGAGCTGCCTCTGAATGGCTGTAGGCGAACAGAGACCTACATTCAGACTAGGAACGGGGGGCTGCTTGTGTGGGGGCAGTCGAAGAATCCTCCACTTCCTCCCTCCTCTTTTTTTTCCTCTCCATCCTCCCTTCCTTCTTCCACGGTCCACCGCTCCCTCGAGCTGACAGATTGAGAGAGGGCAGCGGAGAGCAGATATGGAGAAGAGGAGAATTCTGGGAAAGGAGGACGGCCGCGTGGCTTCATGTGTGCATCGCAGGGGATCCAGACTGAACCATCTGTGCCCACCGTGACTGAGCAGAATAATGTCTGGGCCCTGGCATAGTATCTCCTATCCTTGGCCATGCTAATGAAGGCCACACTCAAACAGGAATACAGGGATGGGGGACAAGGAATATACTGACTGATGGCCTTTTTGAAGCAAAAACAGGAAACTCCTCCTGACTAAGATAGAACATCAGGGAGTTGCAGGTGCTCAGCATGGGGTGTTGTGATCCCAACCCAATCGGTTCCAAGGTACGTGTCCCACTTGCCATCTTCCATGAATTACTAACAGACTTGCTGGCGGCAGAGTGGAACCCGTGCTGTGTATCGGAAGTGCCCTGGCCGATTCTTCTGTTCAGTGACGTCACTTCCTGTGGGGTTTCAACATATGGGCACGCCATTATTTAATCGACAGCTCGGCCAAAGCTAATTAGTTAAGAACTAAGCTGAAAGGAAAGCCAGCATGCACACTTTGTCGCCAGGTCCCAGATCAAGGAACCTGGCTCTGTTGCAGATTTGTCCATAGTGCTCCTGTAGACAGATGCACAGATTTTGTTGGCAAACACTGCGTTTAGCTGCCTGGCATATACTCCTTAAAGTGACATACCGAGTAGCTATACGTGTGCTGTGGTCATTGGGCTTGATGTTATTTTTTTAAACTTTAAGGAGAATTCCACAGAGGTCATCGCCGGAGTGAAAGGGCAGAGGATGCGGGAGGAGGAGTGATACGAGGGTGAGAGTTCACACTCCATCAGAGCATGCCGGCCACCCTTGTCAGCTCCGAGCGAGTACTGTGCCTCATGACCAGCACCCTTAGCTTGGAGGGAAACATCCGTGCATGAGTCAAAGTTCATGAGTCAAAGTTCATGAGTCAAAGTTGAATTTGCAGGAATCTTATATTCCACTTATATTCTTATAATCTTATAATGACGTTAGATGATGGATGGATGTCAGAAACCAACTTGGTCAATATTACACATGACTGCAGGCCTCCAAGAACAATATCTATACAGATACTTGCTTCTTGCTTTGCAAAATAAGCAAGCATTATTATGAGTGTCTCACCTCTGCAAGGACACTTATACTGCTCCCCTCACAGAGCATCCAGTTAATAAGTTAGATGAGCATGGGGAGAGAGTGAGGCGTCATGAATTGAGCCATGCCTTATTAGCAAATGTCAGAGGAATGCGTGAGATTACGGAGCCTGAGCCCTGAGTCTCCTGTCACGGTGTTTATGATGCGCGGGAGTCTCTGTCCTCTGCGTGTGTTTGGAATGGGTCTGCGTGTACCACGGGAGCAAAAAGAAACAGATCGATACACAGAGAATAAAAATAAAATGCTCTGAAAACTGGGTTTAGTGAGGCATCATCTGACTGAAGTATGGTAATTGCTTTATGCTGTTGTTCAAAGTGATGCACATTTTTGAGGAAGCAGGGTGTGGATGTTCCTGGAGCAAAGGGGGGGGGGTTCTAATAGGCCTCGTTCAAGGGGTCAATGGTGATATCACTCTGCTGACCTTGGAATTTGAACCAGTAACCTTCTGCACAGAAACACAGCATCTTACCAGACTGGGCCACACATTACCTCTCAATAGTCCCACACACACCTTGTGATTAATTAATTGCCAGGTTATTGTATAAAAGAGTATTTTCTCTGAGTGTTGATGAGATACTTTTCATGGTAGATCCATCTCTAGAAGGAGAACTAAACTTTCTGTGTGTCCCATTATCCATCTGTATTTCAGAAGGACCCCCTGCAGGCCAACCATTAGAGGCCAGAATGTGCCAGAAGCAGATATTTACCGAATTAGAAGAGCTATTTGAAGGTAGATGGTCTGAAATGAAGGGTGCCTATGTGCAAAATATGAATACCTTATTGTCAGATCCCATACAGGAAGTACGTGTGGAACATATCGAGAGACCATCAGGATGCATGCATCTGTATCAGGCAAGAGAAGCTTCTTACCCAAAGGCATGATGACAAGCTGCATGCCGATGGGGGGCGAGAGCTCCAGGGACATGCCAGCATTGCCCAAGGTGTCCCTGGAGAGAGAGCCTCGCCTTTGTTAAGTGGAGTGGATAATCAAGGGGGGTGTTCAGTCCACTAATCCACCACTTGCCCCCCGGTCTGTCTGCTGGCTGAAGGGAGGGGCTGCATGGCCCTCCCTGTGACCTAGTTAGGCAGAATTAGTGAGTCTGTGCCCATGGAATCCACCCCCCCCCCCCAATGATATGCATCAACACGCATCCAGTCAAATAGTAATAGTCCCAGGGAGTTGGGTTTGTCTGGGGGTCCGTATTCACTGTGCTGGTTTAAGGATTCTGGTTGGCCTTGATTTGTTTTAGATGACTCAGGCTTTAGGGGTAGATCTCACAGTTAGCTAAGGCTGTTATATACCCCAGGATCTCAGGAAGAGGTCGTTTAGACTGCTGGGTAAGTCAATTTAGAAGAACCATGCTTGACATTTCAGATAAATCATTAGGGTCTTTCATGGGTTTGCCCATTCCATTGGTTATACTAGATATTGGATCCAGATGTTACTGGATTGAGTTAGTGACCTGAGGTGTGGTGCTCTGTGGGTTAGGACTCTGTTCCTGTGTCTGGAAGGCCATTGGTTCAAACCATGTGGTCAGCAAAGTGATTTTGCTGTTGGGCCCTTGGGCAAGGCTGTTAACCCCAGTTGCTCCAGGGACTGGCTGACTCTGCTTTCTCAACTGTGCATTTCTTTGGGTAAAAGTATCTGACAAATGTGTGTTATAACATTATGTCTGTGAATAGAAATAGATTCATGTAGGAAGATTGGTGGTGAATTCACCAATCGCTTATATTAATGAATCTGTATTCTTTGTAAGAACTTGGGTGCTAATCTTTCCTGCACTTATCGATTTCTCCTCATCAACATCAGAAGGGTTCGTCCATTTCTTTCCACACAGGCCACTCAGGTACTTCTCTAATCTCTTGTCATCTCGAGACTACTGTACTCGGCTGAGCCTACTATACTTTCTGTACTTTTGTAACTCACTCCTAGCTGGTCTGACTCCTAGCTGGTCTGACTCCTAGCTGGTCTGACTCCTAGCTGGAGTGCCATTCATCCTCAGCAACTGATCCAGAATGCAGCTGCCTGACTCGTTTTCAGTCTTTCCAAGTTCTCCCACACCACACCATATTACGCTCCCTGCACTGGTTGCCTGTAGCTGCCCATATCAGATTCAGTATGGAATTCATGGGAGCCTATACTGGGAACCAACCCTGGGCAGTTACCAACATACTGGTATTAATATATAATATATATTACTTGCAACAGCGTTTTCAGACTGATGGCATTCTCCACCCAGGTTCCATTGAAACAGTATTAGAATGTATTCACTGATGAGGCTTCTAAGCACTTTTGTTAGTCGGTCTGGCTAAGGGCTTCTGCCAAATGCAGTAAATATACATATTTTTTTGCTGCTCAATTCCAGAAATTTTTCCACTTTCTTGGGGGTGTCTGAAGATCAGCCTGTTTAGAGAACCACAAAGGCCCAGAGAACCACAAAGGCCCAGAGAACCACAAAGGCCCAGAGAACATGGTCGTCTACATGCATTCATTGACTTCATGCATTCCTCTTATATTTAGACATGCTTGTTATTTGTATTGTTCAGATCTGAGTGGGTAAAGCTTGTGTGAGTGTGTGTGTGTTTGTAGTTGACTGCATCTCTGCCCGGTCCTGGTACACAGTGTGCATCTCTCTTTCTCTTTGTGGCCAAGCTAGCTTTCTCTCAGCAGATCCCAAGTGCCAATGACTGCGTTTTGTTTTATTTTATTATCCTCAAAGTGGAGAATGAAAGACGTTCAGACTCCGGGGCAGAATCTGGTCCCTTGCGAAGGACCTGGCGGAGCCTTTCTGGACAGACTAATGTAATCCCCAAAAGCCCTGGTATGATGTCAGTGAGGTGAAAGACCAGGCTCGTTTGAATGGTTTGAATCAGGAAGTTCTCCCAGAGTTATGACCATGCTTCCAGTGACAGATGAGGAAGGCCTACGCCCCCAGCCTTTATGATTTTTGTGTAGACTGAGCAGTGTCACAAAAGCATCCTGTTCTTTATTCCTCCTTATTTCCTTCCCTTTCTTTTCTGCCATCCTTCTCTATCCATCTCTATTCCTGCCGTCCCTCTGCCATTTTTTTCCAGGCACCATTGTTCTTTTCCCCCCTCTGTCTTTCCTGAAATTTAACCCCCCCACAACTGATAGCTCCCAACAGCGCCCCCTCTGTCCACTCACTGTTACCATGGATACAGACTTCCAGGAAGAAGGTGAAGAGGCACACCTACGGAGGTGTTTCTGGCCGACACCAAGGTGGATGAAAAGGTGAGTCTGCACAGGTTAGCAGAAGAATTCGGCAACACTTTCAATGAATGCCATGCCTAGAAGGATCTATGAAGACATTCATAACTAGGGACGGGTATCGGCACACATGCCGTGATTCGTTTCGATTCTGATTCACAAGCTAATGATTCGATTCAATCCGATTCAATTCAATCCGATAGGAATGGAATATGAAATACTATATAGCAGCTTTACATATTTGGAGTGATCTAAATCTAAAAAGCTCTAAATAGAGCACTGATTTACAAATATTTATTTAAATATATATACAGACACTCCTCTACTTATCGAACGAGATTAAGTTCTGAATGGCCGTTCTTCACTTGCCACACTTGTTTCTTAACTGAGAGGAAGACAATCTGTTTATAGAAGCCTGGTTAAGCCAATAAGAGAAGGAGAGCAAGTGGAGTAATTGATGGATATAGCTTTTTGCCTATTATGTAGAGGGCTGAGTTTGATTCTTGGCCAGTTCTTGAGAAAGATTGTAGAAGGATCCATAATTTGTAATAACAGCTGCACTATATTAACGTCTGAAACCAATTCACTATAGTGCACTGTATTCTCTTGTGGGCATAAGTCACTCTGAATATAAATATGAGCCAGATAAATACATAATAATAACTGAGATCAGCATTATATCAAAGGAGGGAGGGAGGGGGGGGGCGATGTGCGGTGCAGTGAAATAAAGCTTCATTTGCCATTTGCACAAGTGCATTGGAATGCTTTCGTTTTGCATATCCCATCATGCTCTCCTTTGAGACATACATAAGTAAGCGTGAAGTTTGCTGTTGCTTTTACCCAGTACCCCAGCAGCATTTTAGGAGGGGGTGGGGTGAAGGGCCTTGCTGATAGGTTAAATGGAGATGTGATTCTTCTGCTGAGGATGTAATTCAAATTGGCAACCGTCTGATCACAGACAAAGGGTCCTAACCCACTCGGCCAGCACCTCTAGCGTGTTGGTGTATGTCTGCACCTACAGCTCCTCTACAGCTGGCATCTGTGTGGACAGGTTTGGAAAGGTGTGACCTACCGGGTGCATGCCGGTGCTGCCTCCAGAGGATCAACGCTGTCATGATTCTGCAAGTGTGCCTCATGCCACTAGGACCTTGGTGAGCCGCTTCCAAAAAAAGGACCCCATTTCTACAAGAGGCGAATTACAAATCAAATGCAAATTTAAGCCCATTTGCTGGTCGCAGAACCTGCTTTTTGCATATTCTGGTACATTTTTATGGTGGGCTGTGAATGAGCAAACCAAAACAGAATCGCAGTGATAGCGTTCTTCAGCCTGTACAGTCTAAGCAAGATAAAACACTTATATAGTAGCTGCAGAACAGGAATGATGGTGCAATTTGTGTGTGTATGTGTGTGTGTGGGGG
>JAABNX020000008.1:19866003-19886658 GCA_015163995.2 Mormyrus lacerda | reverse complement strand
CCGTTGGGGGTGGGGGGGGCAGCTTCATCAACGTATTCATTATGTTTTTACAGCTTCCCCACACCAGTCGAGGAGAAGCTAATGTTACGATGATCGTAAATGTGATTGATGCCCACTGGAGAGATGGCTTTCTCCGCCGCCTCAGCTGGCGGGGAACTGGGGGGAAGACGCGGGGCTGCTTGCCTGGGGTGGGGGCGGGTGTATCTGTGCGTATTTACATACGCCCAGGAGAATGTGTCTGCTGATTCCCACACAGGCGTTGAATAACTACAAACATAATCATTAACAAAGATGTTTAACAGTGCCCCTCTAACGAACCAAAGTATCGACCTATTGCATTGAATCAGAATTCACTTTCCGGATCTTTGTAAATGTCTGCAATCTTTGTAAAGACTGGGGTCAAACATGCCCCCCCATGCTGCTTGCCACGGCTGAGGTCCATCTGAGGACTGCCCTTCAGGCACCCATGTCGTTTTCAGTTATTTATTTGCCAGAAAACCCGGTAGGGTAACCGTTATAAGACGAGCTTAGAAATAAACGGTTTCCAGTTGAACGGCCGTGAAGCGGACATGCTACTTCGCTCTTGACTGTGGTATTTAAAAGATCCATTTCATTTCTGCTGACAGTGCCTGATCTCCAGATGTAATTAATTTAAGGGTTAACATTCATTGATCAAAAGGCTACAGATTTACGCAGAGTCCTTTTTCTGTCACGTTTTTGTATGAGTATTAACTCACCATGATGCAGCCCACACCTATCAGGATGATGGCTGTGATGGATTTAGACAAGAAGGGAGAAGCACATTTAGGCAGTGAGTCAGGTTGGCTGATTTCCTGTTGTTCATGATCCCCCCCAAATCCACCCTTTTTGGCATCGGAACTCATTGGTTGGTCCTGGTCTGGCTGATAAAAGCCATTATCTCACTGGCCAATCCTGCTGAAGGAATACGCCCACTTGCATTTATACACCAATGGCGCAGGCACATTTGCAAAATTACCTAGACTACGTTTCAACGACTAGCTGCAGATCCGTGCATTTCCAAACTTACGGCCAAAACTCCACCTACTCTGTTCTGCTAAGCGGGATGTACTGTAAAAGCACAGGACTAAAGGCTGTGAGGTCGGATGTCGCGGTATATGCTCTGAAGATGAGGAGGATGAGGATGAAAGCCAGTAATGGCCTCCAGCATCGATCCCCGATCAGTGGCAGCAGATGCGGCCTGTGAGAACATTTAAGTAGGTGATTGGTTGAGAAGCCTGTGACCAAAAAGCTGCAGATTCACATCTGGAGAGGTTCTGCGGCAAGATGCAATTAACCTCATTCGTTCCTGTGAGCTCCCTGCCGTATAAATGGATGGAAGTGTGCAGAAGAGAGGCCGATACTTCAAATAAAACTCCGAAATGTCCAGTTTGAAGCCTGAAAGGTTTCGTTTTATCCAGCAGGCAAAGATACAGAAACACATAGAGGTCCACATGCGTTTTGACCTTCATAGGATTCTTAGTCAAGGGCAACTCTACGCTCCTCTGCCTTGCCACAAGAGGCCAGGGGACATAGTGGCCACTTGCCAGTTAATATTGACATTCTTCCCACATAATTAATTGGTGGTGGTTCTGGTGGGTCTCCCCAAGGAGGAATGCAGTGGGATTGCGGCATTGCTCCCATGACAGATCTGGGCTGGCGCAGAACAGCATATTGTTTGTTTGGATCTTTTTCTGTCGTTTCATTGTTTCGTTTACGGGTGTCATGCTTTGCATAGGTTGAATATGCCTGTTTATAAATGTGCGTTTTTGTGTGAATGTGCGTGGGGGTTTATCAAGCTAGTCCCGCTGTAACTGTGGTGACAGCCATTCAGACCACCCCCTCACCCCGCAGCCCCGCCCTCAGTAATATGAAAGTGTGGATGGAGACCTGCAATAACATTCCTCTTTTTATGGCATGGGGGCATGGGACTGTAGCCCTCCAACCTTGCTTCCGGAATATTCGGTCCATGTGTCATTCAGCCATGTAATGACTGTGTTTGTTGTGTTTCTTGGATGCAAAGTCGTTTGGTCTAAGTCTGAGTGCGTTTTTATGGGGATTTGCTAGAAGGCTTACATCTGAACGGGGCTGTCGATGTCCTAAATGAAACTTCATTAACAGAAAACGTAGGTGGAGAATGAAGCAGATGCCATGAGGCTAATGGCTCTTGTAGATGCCACTGAGGTGATTTGTTGTCCTTTTATGCTGTTTTGTCTGGTTTGCTTAAAAACACAGATGTCCTCTTCTTTTAAATCGTGGAACTTTATTTTAGTCATGTCCTTCTGTTTTCTGCCACTAGGCGGTACTGTCCACATCAAGGCCTGATTACAGAAACAGGAGTAGTAATAAAACATGCGTAAGAGAAGGTTTGCAGGGCCTGTTGTCCTTTTATTAAGGTCAGATCCACAAGGTTAGCTGCCTGAAAAAACACCAGGTCGTCTAGTTTCCTACACACAAAGAAGTTGCTTTGTTACACTGGAACCGAAGCCCAGGGGCTCAGAGGAGAGCACACGGTAGGACCTGGCGTGGGGTGATGCTCTTGGCTTAGGTTTGGAGGTCTCGTAATTTCGATTTGTGGCGGCTTATTGCACTGTTGAGTAGATAGCTTAGATATACATGTTTGAATCATGTAGACTCTGACTACATAAACGCTTCTCCTACGTTAACATTTATTTGTTTAGCATACACATTTAATTCAAAGCAATGTACTGTACAGTTGAGAAACCAGGCTCAGACAGTCCCTGGAGCAACTGGGGTTAAGGGCCCTGCTCAAGGACCCAAAGGTAAAATCACTCTGCCAGCTATAGGATTTAAACCAACAGCATTCCGATCACAGCTACAGATTCAAAACCCATTGAACATGGACATATGGAATCCATGATCTTCAAATGATCAAAAGCTAGTATTGAGATAAAAAGCTATACTCTTGGAGGTATGCTTGAATTTGGTGGTTAGGATTAGAAAAATCAAATGCCAGAATCACATTGGTCTGTCATGGCTGCACGTCCTTGAACGAAGCACATAGGGCTGGAATTATAGGGCAAATCTCATCGGACTGCTATTATAGGTCACTGTCCTACTGCATTTTTAATGTTTTACTGTTGAACTGTTCAGGCTGGGCCCATTGCCCAGACCTGAATAGCCGATGGCTGAGCCACGGTGTTACAGATTTTCCCACAGCCCTGAGGAATAGTCTGGACATTGACCAGAGAACACAAGCAACTTCTGTTATTGTTAGCATGTCTGTAACATCATACTCCATATATTTGTAAATGTGTAAGGGATCCACCCAGTGGACCGGCAGGGTTTACCAAAAATAGGCAGTTAGAGAAGTCATCACCGTGGGCAGCCAAGAGTGGTAGCTTGTGCAAATGGAAGTTTGCTGGCTATTCCCCAGTGTTTCTAGACACAAGACACAGCAATGCATTGTGGGAGACATTGGCTTAAGCCGTAGAGTGTTGGAAAAGCTGGTTCTTCGTGCTGGAGGTAGCATGAAGGTGGGGTTGCGCTATGGGAAGTTGGCCTCTACTTTTGGACCAGCCGATGCTTTTCAGGAACCCCTCTGACTGACTCTAGCATGCTCTAATTATTATTGTTATCTTGGCTGCTAGGAATAGGAGTGAGATGTCAGTGAGATGTCTCTCCCATTAGGGTCTTTTTGCTGTACCTTTGCAAGGGAACTTGACCTGAATTTCTTCCAAAAAATCCAGATTTACTGATCAAGATGTACTTGAACTGTAACCTGTGTTATCTGATAAAAAGGTGTCTTACTGATTAAAAGAATGCTATGACAGGCTACAGAAAACAATAAAGGATAGATTTTTGTCTGGTTTATTAATTGAAACCTTTGGTCCTGTTCTGGAGTTCACTGTTGTGATTTGACCTTTGGGGTGTTTGGTTGTGGTATATTGTTGATAATTCTTTTGAAAGTACTTTGGGAGAGGTAAGTGGAGATTGTGACCATGAGCTTGGAATAAATGACGGTTATGATCAAGGTTATGGATTTGGGAGTGAGGGGTTACTGGTCCAAGTGATGAGTGACTGCCACAGACCTGGGAATTCTCTAAGATTCTTGAACATGATTTCTTGGTGCTGATTGCAATCAGGGTTTGGTAGTAAGGCTTTTTTACCCTGGCATAGTGGCGATCCCAGCTTCCTGCTAATCAAGCTTTCAGGGATTTCTGACAGCAAAATGTCTGGGTGGGGGTAGAACCTGCAGAAAACCTGAGCTGACAGCTGATAACTATGAAGAGTCCCAATCCTGGACAGTCCTTAAGATCAATCTTTCTCAATCCAGACTTCAGGGATCCCCAAAGAGTCCATATTTTTGTTTTCTCCCAAAACACCTGTTCCAGGTATTTAGTGTTCTTGCTTGTTTGGTTTGTTCTTGCTTGTTTGGTTTGTTCTTGCTTGTTTGGTTTGTTCTTGCTTGTTTGGTTCAGGTGGATTGGGAGCCGGGAGGAAACAATAATGTGGACTTTCTGGGCTGAGGTGAGAAACAGTGTGCAGAAGTCGCCAATAGCTACAGACCTCCAAACTTTGTGTGGCCTTCAGGTTAGCTCAAGAACAGTGCGTAGGGAACTTCATGGAATGGGTTTCCATGGCTGAGTAGCTGCATCCAAGCCTTACATCACCAAATACATTGCAAAGTGTCAGATGCAGTGGTGTAAAGCACACTGCCACTGGACTCTAGAGCAGTGGAGACGTGTTCTCTGGAGTGATGAATCACGCTTCTCTGTCTGGCAATCCGATGGGTGAGTCTGGGTTTGGCAGATGCCAGGAGAACGATACCTGCCTGACTACATTGTGTGAAGTTTGGTGGAGGGGGGATTATGGTGTGGGGGTGTTTTTCAGGGGTTGGGCTTGGCCCCTTAGTTTCAGTGAAAGATACTCTTAATGCTGCAGCATTTGAAACCATTTTGGGCAATTTCATGCTCCTAACTTTGTGGGATCAGTTTGGAGATGGTCCCTTCCTCTTCCAACATGACTGCGCACTAGTGCACAAAGCAAAATCCATAAGGACATGGATGAGTGGATCTGGTGAGGAGGAATTTGACTGGCCTGCACAGAGCCCTGATGTCAATCTGATAGAATACCTTTGGGATGAATTTCAGAGGACACTGTGAGCAAGACCGTTTCATCTAACATCAGTGCCTGACCTCACAAATGCTCTCCTGGAAGAATGGTCAAACATTCCCATAAACCTTGAACACAGCCTTCCCAGATGAGTTATAGCTGCAAAGGGTGGCCCAACTCCATATTAAAGCCTTTGTATTAAGAATGGGATGTCATTAAAGTTCATGTGTGTGTAAAGGCAGGTGTCCCACTACTTTTGCCAGTATTGTGTATTTAGGGTGGGGCAAGAATGACATCCCGGGATTTTTACCGTTCTCTGTTCTTCTGTTCTTAATATTGGAACTGGTCTTTGGCAATAAATGATGATGAAAAACAGGTACGTGAGAACACAAGTATGACCATATACGCATATTGAGAAACAGCCAAGCTTTCTCCTTCATTTGTATAACTACTGTAGACTATATTTGATGGAGCAGCACTACAAACAAAACTGAAAAGGGACAGCAATCCTGATTCGGGGAAAGGGAACAGAGGGGGAGCAGGAAGGGGACTAGATAGAGAGAAGGAAGGGAAGGGTGGATGGCAATAAATGAGGGAAGAGAAGGAGGAGGGAGATGTGAAGGGAGGGGGGAGGAAGTGCGTGCTGATAGAAAAGATAAATGGAGCTTGGTGACAGGGAGATTGAGGAGGAGGTGAAGGGAGGGGGGGCTGGGGAAGGAGGAGAGGAGGCAGCAAGAGAATGTGGAGCAAAGGAGCGTGGGACAGCATGAGACAGGCAGACAGGGTAGATGAGTCGGGTTTCAGAGACCCAGATCCTTTTAGGGTTAAAGGAGAAACAAGCAGAGCGAGATGTTTGTCTGGGACGTGACATCGTGTCCCGTATCCGGAGCCGCCAGCGGCCGACGTGAAGTCAGCATGTTTCTATTTATAGCGTGGCGGCCGTCCCAGATCGGGAGAGTGGGGGGGGGGGGGGCTCCCTGGAATCAGTCTGCTGTGTAATGGCTGTTTGGAGAATAAATGTCTTCTGTGGAAGTATTTCCTTTTGTCTCCCCTCATGTAACTGGAGTAATGGAAAACACATCTGGAGTGCAGTGCTGCAGTATTTTTAGCAGTGCTCCTCTGCCAGGAAGTTCCCACAGCTGTAAACATCTGACCGCCACACACTGAACGTCTGAGTACACACATTCACATGAGCACACTCACACTTGCACACACGCACAGACAAGTGCACACGTGCCTGCTATCCCCCAGCGGTGAGCTCTCATTTCTCACTATTTCCACTCCGACACGATGGGATTCAAGCTAAGCTGGTACTGGGCAAGTCTGTCATTAATCTCTTGACCAAAAGCTTCTGATTGGCTCATCTCCATGCCTGCTGTGACCTCAGCCCTTCGAAGGTCAGACCTCCAGCTGGCTTGTGTCTGGCGATGTATGTCCGCGGTCAGTTTTGCTATGAAAATCTCTACAGGAATTACAAAAGTGTGAATACATGACAGTTAACCGCACTATCGACGTCATGTTGTATGGCCAGAGGGGGGAGATTTATGATTAACTCACCCCTCCATGATACCCTCCCTCCAGCAGTGATCCTGGCGCTCGGACCCAGTTAGTCATTATCGAGGACTGCATGAATATTTATCGCTGCCCTAATAGCATGTCGTTAAAATGTCTTTGATATGTTTCTTTTGGGCCCGCATCCCTAACATGGAGGGTGACAGTGGCACAAGATGTCGAAAGGCATCCGTGATGCTAGCAGGGCTGCGAATCCAACAGCTGGGCTGGTGATGACCCCCCCCCCCCCAGCAAGTCAGGTGGATTTACAAGCCACGCCATCTCAAGCAGATCCAATCACGTTTCGGTTAAAAGGCTCCGCGCTCCATCTCAGTCGCCAACAGCCCGTGTCTCTGAGTTCTCGCCATGTCAATGTGCCTGACTGTCAGCGTAATGGCATCTGGCATGATCTCAGGGTCTGGGTGTGAAATCATCCCTGATTTAAATCTTATGATATCGCCGCTTTGATTTTAATCCATTCCTTTTTTTGCCCAATGGACTTCTGCCACCACGACATCGTGAGCCAAGGCGGCAGTCAAGATTGGGTGTGGCTCCTCAGGATGGGACTCTGTACTCATGATTGGATGGTTGCTAGATCTAGTGTGTGGCTCAGCAGTTTCGGGTGCCGTGTCGGCGGTCAGAAGGTTTTCAGTTCATATCCGAGGTTCGGCAGACTGATGTCACTGTTGGGCCCTTGAGCAAGGCCTTTAAGCCCCAATTGCTCTAGGGACTGGCTGACCCTGCTCTCTTATTTGTGTCGAGCGGTGCTACTTAGTTAGGCACCATTAGTCCCAGGGCAAAATGAGCTCCCATAAGGCTTTGCAACATTCCAGTGCACCCAGAATGTGACCACAAGTCAATCTACAGTGTAACAGTTCTGCACAAGGTGGGGACCCACTATGACATTCACAGTCATGAGTCCTACACCTATTACCAATCAGTGTGCGAAGGCCGGAGCGTTCGTTGCCTGCCTTCCTGTTCCATACACTCAGGCCCTTCTGTGCCGCGATTCTCCATCAGCCTTCTGTACATAAACATAAGGAGCCCAGTTCCTGGGTCAGCCTGCCTCCATGTGTAAGCATGGGGACCCATCTGTGCTAAAAAATCGCCCATGCATATATAAACCGCTTCTCATAAGCCGGGCCCGGTTTTTACGTGGAAAACATTCAGGAGATGAAGAAAAATACTCACATTCCAGAATTTCTATGCTGGCATCTCATATCTCATTTACTGAGGTGATAAATGCCAGTTTTATTGATTTCTCCCCATGAATTCTCCCTTGTTGTATTTTTACATTCCCTTATGCGCTACAAACGTACATAAACAAACATGTGCACATGTACTCACCCACGTATAATCAGTGTTATGAGGCTAATTCTAGCATTTTTTTTTCATTTATCACTCACAGATGTGACTGATAGTGAAGCGTTGCAGACTTTACATAAACCGCTGCACCACCTGCTGACAGCAAGGGTGTAACTGCACCAAGGGAAGGCTTGAGGCTCTCGTTGTGAGCGGATGCATTGGCGTCCAGGCGTGGGCCTGCCACAGAAAGCACACTCTGTCCCGGTCTGGGAAGTTTGGGCTGAATCTAAGCACCCATCTCATAGCGGTCCACTGTTGCCGTGCCAACCTGGGCCTGGGTTCCGCAGATGTGAGGCGTTGGTGGCGGTAACCCTGGAAACGCGAGCACGGTCTCTCTCAGAAGACCCTTCATCCTGCTTTCTCCTCCATTCCTCAGGCAGCTTGTACCCCGTTCTCTCTTCTCTGCCTAATCTTCCTCCTCACTCCCTGACGCATCTCACCCCGCCACCCACAGCTCTGATGATGACCGGGGTGCCTCAAGGCCATTCCCGGGGTCTTGAACTGCCCCCGGCATTACCCTCTGATGGGTGTCTGTGCCATCTATGTAACCCTCTACCCTCTGCGAGTGTTTGCGTGCGTGTGTGTGTCTATGTGTGCGTGTGCGTGTTTGCGTGTGTGCGGACGCGTCACCTCAGACATGCCTTGGTTTTGGATGCCGGCAGCAGGTATGGGGGCGAGTGGTGAGGAGTGTCCGGCACGCCGTGTCCCCCTGCCTTCCTGCGTGGTTGGTTCCCTGTGCGAGACGTGACCAGAATGTTTCAAGGCTCCTGGCCAAGTGGGACAAGCGACCGGAGCTGAGGGAAGGTCCGGAGTGTGTCAACAGAGTGTGTGTGTGCACTGGAAGGTGCGTATCTATACACACACACATTCAGTACGCACCCAGAGGCACACAAAGACCAGCGCTCACACACTGATAAACACACTCACAGTGCTATTCAGGTTATGGATCATGATGCTGATGAAGGTGGGAAGGTAACCCTAGAAGCTGAGCATCACCCATAAAACACTTCCAGTGAATCTCCCCTGCTCCCCGGGGGGGGCACATTTCACATCCCTGAAGCGGTGCAGCATCGAGGCTTCTTACTGGCCTCTGAGTGTTGTTCGTATGAACTCCTGATGCTCCACACACAGCTCTACGCAGCGCGGGTATCTGTGTGTGTGTGTGTGTGTGTGTTCGTTCCAGTAGGTGTGTTTCCATATGTATGTGTGTTTGTGTATGACAGTGCGACTGTGTGTGTATGACTGATTGTGCGTGTCCGTGCATATGTTTGTGTATATGAGTGTGTGTATGTATGTGTGTGAGAGAATTTGTGCAAGCATGGTCCAGTGTGTCAAGGGTCGGTGTGTAAAAATGTGCCTGCGCATGTTTTTCTCTGACGCTCTGCGCAGTCACATGCAGACAGCTGCGGCAGGGCTCCGGGGGAGGGGGGGTTTGCTGTTTCTGCCTCTATATCCCACCGCCAGCTTTATCTCCCAGGTTGCCATGGAGACTCTGGCAGAATGGGAAGCAGTAGTGAGGTGTTGGGAGTGGGGGTGCAGGGAGGAGGGGCTCGGGGTTCTGTGTGAATGAGTCAGACAGAGAGAGAGAGAAACAGAGTGCCATCCCCAACCCCACACTCGTTGCCTCAGCATCCTGTCTCCCTCTCTTCCCTCAGCTGACACCAACGCCCAACTCTGCTTAGCCTAAAATAAAAAGGTCTTATGTTAAAATAAAAATATCTGACACATCGTCTCGTAGTGTGAAAATCATAGAGTACAGGACCGGTGAAAAACCCCCCAGATCAATGAATACAGGGGTTAGAATAGTTATTAGGTTTTTGCTAATTGTCCAGTTAGGTTCTTGCTTTGTCTGGTAGATGTTGTGTAGCTCCTACTCTAACACTGCTCACTTGTACCTGGACGTTCACCGGAGGGCCAGCCTAGCTGCACTTACGCTGAGTCGACTCCTCCACAGCCGAATGTTTGTAATGTGCTCTTTGCATCACTTGTACATTGCTTCATACAGAAGCAGCTGTCAAGTAAAATAAAGGTGCAAGAATCACAGAAAGGACAGGTTGAAACACCCCCCCCCTCCCCCCGATTAATGAATATACAGAATATAGAGGTTAGGAGGGAGAAATGAGAGACACATACCTGTAAGTTATAAAAACCTGTGATGGCCATTCACCACTGAGTGCAGCAATGAAAATGTTTAGCGCAGAGAGAAGGGCAGCGATGGAGGGCTGAGGCCGTATAATTAAGCCAGAGCTCCTATTTTATGGCCTCAAAAACAGTGGCTCCTCTGGGATTTTAGCAGGATCTCTAGGAATGCAGGATAACTTTGTACAAACCTGCCGACATTCCTGGACATTGACCCTCCAGCCCCATTTACAAGGGCCCTACCCCCCGTGACTGTGGTACCTGCTGCATGCTGAATGGGCCAGACTTGCTGCTTTAGCTGTCTGTCTTTTCAGTTTCTGCACTGATGTCCAATGTAGATGAACGGCATCTAAGCCGAGCCTGAAATCTGTCAACATACTTGCAAAATTTATTGTCACCCTGGGTGTTTATGAAGCTTAACAAAACTTTTATTTCACTTTTAATTTCATTCTGTAAAACCACAAAATAAAATGTTCTTTTTTTTTGCTGCAGACATTACAGAGATTGCATATCTTCCTCATGGGTACAATGTCAAATGTGCTCCTTAGTCACTGTGTCACCTGCTGGTCTTACTCTTATATGCATCGTGACGGCCTGACATCTCATTTTGCAAATGGAAGACAGATGTTAATGGACCCACTGGTTCCCCACAGTGCCCCTTCGGCTCAGAAACAGTACTGCAGGTGGCTATTTTCTGCTTCTTTGCTTCCCACAAAATAATGTAGGAGGCGTTTAGGATTTAGTGATGTCGTGGGTGTGCGCGACCTGCTTCAGTCTTCTTTATACAGCTCAGCCGGGACTGCCATTGCGTGCGCGCGTCCCGCCTGGTCCTCATTTGTTTGGTTCGCTGCCATGGACGCCGTCCATCTTTGCCTGAATGGAACTTGCCTGTTCCACTTCTCTCCCAACACGTTTGATAGTACGCAGTAACAACGCATCTTTTTTACAGCAGTTTATATTAAAACTAGAGTGTAAAGCCACGCACAGGCTCTGTGTGGGTGTCTGTCAGAATGTTCCCACTCAAAATAAGCAGCATTTTTCTGTGCCTCTACACCCACACAGAATCTGTGTGCTCCATGCTTTCCAGCAGTAGAGGGCACTATGCTGTTGGTCACTCGGGACAAAGGGGCTTCCTTCAGTGAAATGACTCTACAATCTATCTACTATCTACTACTAGTGTTGTGTTGGATTTTTTTTATGTAGCGGGTGTTTTTAATCCAATGCAACATACGTTTTTGAGAAAGCGGGGTCAGACAGTCCCTGAGACAGTTCAGGAGTTAAGGGCCTCATCCCAGGGGCCCACAGTGAGAGCACTCTGCTGATCCTGGGATTTCAACTAGCAACTTTCTAATCTCAGGTGCAGCACCCTAACCCACTGAATGCAAGCTTGGACTTGAGTGCCCAAAGAGTAAGAAATGTTGTACTGAGCCCCCCCCCCCTCCAAATCCTATCCCCATCCCTACCCCTCCGATCATGTGCATATCTGGCGTTCACAGACAGCTCTGGGCTGATGAGCCTGTCCTGGGGGGTTTAGCATGAATTTGCTCGCTTTTCTAGTGATAAAGAGGCACCCTGCCTTTGATCTTCCCATTTGTGTTGGGGACTCGTCAGAGATTCATTTAATATGGGCTAATAAATATCCCACACAATGCCTTGTTTCCATATTTACTAATGTGCGACGAGGGGGAAAAGTCTGCTGCCAGAAACAGTTTGGGGGTGGATGCACCCTGGACCAGCACCAGTTCGCCTCCAGAGCCAGCAGGTCAGCAGAAGATGCCATCAATACAGCTCTCCATAATGTACTGACTCACCTGGAACACCAGGGGGCGTATTTGTAGACTTCAGTACTGCTTTTAACACGATCATACCCAGTAAAATGGTGCCAAACTGCTCAACCTGGGTGTCAATCAGCGCACATGCACATGGATCAAGGACTTCCTAAGAAACTGAGCACAGACTGATAGCCTGGGGACTCAACACTCCCCAACCCTGACACTCAGCACTGGGGCTCCCCAGGGTTGCATGCTGAGCCCTCTTTCTTACTCCCTATACACCCATGATTGTGCACCAACACACAGCACAAATGAAATCATCAGGTTTGCTGATGACACCACTGTGGTAGGACTGATATGTACAGTAACGGTGAGGAGTCTGTCTACAGGGACGAGGTCAGCAAACTGTCAGAATGGTGCCGCATCAACAACCTGCCACTCAACGACATCCAAAACGAAGGAGCTGATTATCAGCTTCAGGAAGCAAGAAGAGGAACCTGCTCCTCTTTATCTCAGAGGAGACATGGGGGAGAGAGTGGCCAGCTTTAAACTCCTCAGCACATACATCTCCCAGGACCTCACATGGTCTCTCGACACAGCCTCTGTGGTGAAGGAGGCACAGAGGCGGCTCTGCCTCTTATTGCTGAGGAAGGGTAATCTGTCCAAGCAGCTGCTGGCGCCCTGCTGTCGCTGCTCTGTGGAAAGCAAACTCACCAGTGGCAATCTGCTATGGTCATGCTAGCTGCACCGTGGCTGACAAGAAGACCTTCCAAGGAGTGATCAAATCAGCAGAAAAAATGACCAACACCCAACTAACTTCACTAGAGGACATATACAGACCCTGATGTCTTCGACGATACGAGAATCATCAGGGACCCGTCTCACCCAGGCCACAACCTCTGCACTCTGCTGCCCTCTGCTAGGTGCTACAGATCTACGAGGACACGCACTTCCAGACCACTGAAAAGCTTCTACCCAAGCACTATCAATGAACTGAACTCGGTTAAATAACTGTTCATTGCATCAAAGTCTTACGTGCCCCCTCCCCCCTCTGGCCTCTTGTCCTTCAGCGTCACCCAGGGCATGAATGGGACATAAGTGCAATATCCCAGGGACACAACGCAATTATTGTAAATAGAACCGCTTCAGTACTATTTACATACTCCCACCTTGTTTATACATATGCAGACAGAAACACACAAAGTTTTCTGGCCCGTATCGCTCATGATTTTACTTTGCATGCGTGTATAGCTTAATATGCAGAGCTATGCTAGTGTTGTGTTGAATCTGTTTCAGAGGACACACCTAATTTTGCTGTACATTCATGCAATGACAATAAAAGGCATTCTGTTCTGTTCTATTCAACATGCTCATTTTCCCAGTGTCTTCTGATGCCAAACTAGCAAAAAGACTAGTGAGAAGTTAGTGGGAAACGTGTTTCAGCCAGACACTTGCAGATTTACACAGAAAGTCAATGCGTTTTTTTTTGATCGGGCGGTGATGACTCTTTGTACCCACCAGGGGACTGTTTAAATGCCATTTCTTCATTTTTAAGTGCCGCTGTGTAAATGTTTCCAGCCAGTACCAGTTTGCAAAGCCCTCCCGGTCATCGTATTGGACCCCGTAATGGATTATTTAGAATCCGTGTTTGTGTGTTGTGAGTGTGTTATAAACACCTTCATTAATGTTCGTAACATGGTTGTGAGCGCGCGATCCCCCTGCTCCCCCTGGGGTGTCACCCTGACGATCTGTGTGTTTACACTCCCAGCTCCTGCAGTTTGGATGAGTCGCTGGCCGCTGCTCCTACTAAATAATCGTCTGTTCAGACTCAGGTCGTACCGCGGAGACATGCCAGTAAAGCCACTACTTCCCCTGACAAACTGGGGGAAACTTTCTGCTGCTTCACAGCTTGTTCGCTCCTTCTTCTGGCTGTCTGGCGGGAGGGGGGATTGGGGCTTGTTAACCTTTGGGAGGGGAGCGGTAGCCTTGCTGGGGGTCACGTTTGGGAGGCAGTGTCAGTGTGTGAAGGCAGACAAGGCCAGGAGAGCGGGTATGTAATGACATAATCACCCCAGTGCTGACCGAGTCTTTCTCTGAATTTTTCTCTCTTTCTCTGCTACATTCATTTCTCCTCTCCTCCTCCACTTTCATCTTTCTCCTTTTTCTCTCCCTCATATTTTCTCCCTTTTGCCTCCTATTCATCCTTTTATCTCTCCTCTTTACTCTGTAAAATAGTCATTTCCTGGGTGATGGGAAAAATCAATAAGCTGGTGTGTGCATGAACGCCGGGACATCGGGGAAGGGGGACAGTAAACAAACCCCAGGGTCAGGGGTGCAGGGCCCCCAAACCACCCGTCTCTTACTGCTAATGTGTGACTGTTTGGACTGAAGCCAGGGGGATGGGGGGGCTATGTGCGGTATGTGCATTTGACACGTACAGGAGGCGTGTCTGATAGGCCGAGGTGATGAGGTCGGCATGTGTGTGGCATGCCTGTGGTGTGTATTTAGGCTACTTACACGCTGCTATACAGATTTTTATTCCTAAAGCATGTTTTTGTCAGGCTTATAGGCATATAGTTAAGTCCCCCAGAATGTACACATACACAGCTGAAAGACACTTAAACAGTGAATTTACAGCACAATGCTCTCATTGGTGCATGTCCTGATTAGTTACAACATGAACAGAGGAATACCGGCCAGTTGGTGGATGTCACATGATAACAAGCAGTAATGAAACTTGTGAATTTTTATAATCATAGTCTTATTCTTATAAATCATACTTTTTTTCTCTGTCTTGGGAAAGAAATGGAAATGATTATGGTATGAAAATGAGAAAATAAACATCAATGTCATTACAGTTATGTGTGAGATTGTGGAAATGTGTTGGGAGAGAAATGATTTAAGGCTTTTCAAGTCACCTTTGTTTTTAACGAATCACATTACTAAGTAGGTTTCTTACTGGTTTACGTGTAAGTAGATTCAAATGAATCAGGAACTATTCAGACCTCACACTGCCCCCTGCTGGTCCAACCACAAATAGCTTCCCAGTATGAAACAATGCAGTATACAATAGGCTTCCTCTTTCTGTCCGAGTAGAATGACTGCCTCCTCCAGAAAGGCATTTGTTTTCTTAAGTCCTTACCATTTCCTAAATAGGGTGTCTCTGTTTATAGGAGTCATTTCGAGGTTAGACAGAGACATGGCCCTTCTGCAGGCCTGCCCAGGAACTTTATTTGGACAGAAAGCAGGACTGTGTACATCTAATCCAAACGCTGCTCACTGAGTCATAAATATTTCTTCAACTTCGCTGCCTGGCAGACTCAGGGGGTGTTTGGGTGGGTGGGGGGGTCAGCAGGTTCAGATCAGCGAATTGCAGGTATCAAGCGGGTGCCGTCGGACCGTGTTCCAGTGCAAATTTCCCTGCTCGTGTTTTCCTCATGTCGCTCTGGTTTTCATCTCCCCAGGTGCCACCAGGGACATTGGATCAGCGCTGACCCGGATGTGCATGCGACACCGTAGCATCGAGGCCAAGCTTCGCCACTTCACCAAGTACGCTCTGTCCTCCCCGTTCCTGATCACAGGGACAATGTTTTGTCTGTGAGATACACATTTTTAATTCATTTCAGAAATTAACTTTGGGGGCACAGATTGCCAGAAACTTTTTTTTTTATCAAAGAGGTTTACCATGTTGTCCTTCATTAGATAGATAACTGAATAAAAGACAACGGCTGCCTTTAAATATAACCAGTGAAAACTGATCAGAGTCAGACAGTATCTATACATGTCGACCTCATCTTATGGATGTCCAGCCTAAACTGTGGTTGATATTATGGGCTTAACAAAAACAATGAGTGAGTGTTACAAATGATAGTTGTTATCCGTAAGGATTTTCTACCTGCTAAATAGGATTCGTATGAATAAAGTGAGATCCCAGAATAGAGTGCAATGAAAATAGGAACTAGATCAGAGAAGCGGAGCGGACACGGGGTTTGAACGTGCCTGTGGGCTTCAGCCTCACCGTG
Organism: Mormyrus lacerda; assembly: GCA_015163995.2. Lineage (NCBI taxonomy): Eukaryota > Metazoa > Chordata > Actinopteri > Osteoglossiformes > Mormyridae > Mormyrus > Mormyrus lacerda. The sequence continues at coordinate 19,870,715 of JAABNX020000008.1, read as the reverse complement.
ATGACACGTGTTCCCTTAACACTGTGCTCACTGGGAAAGAACTCAAACATCTCTTATGCGTTATCAGTGCTAAAGATGACAAATCGAAATAGCACATTTTCTAGTGTCTTTGGAAGTACAAATGTTTTAGGACAAATTTAAGACATGTCAAGTGCCTGTTTTACAACTGCAGTCTATAGTGCCAGCGGAAAACTCCAGGAGATCTGGGAGGGAGGGTGTGTTTGGAACATTCCAGAGCAGTGGGACCCCTTGGAAATTTGTATGTCTTTAGATCATGTGTAAATTCAGCACACGTTTTAGCTTTAACATTCAAATATTTGGGTTCTTTATTTCCTTACAGCAGTAGTTCAATATCTACAATATCTAAAACAGAATTGGACCTTTTAATTAAAAGGCACTGAGCCAAAACACACAGTTTGCTGATAACATTACCATTGAGTCTGAGGACCCCAGTATCCAGCTAGGTGCCCTCCCCCCCTCCACCCCAGCCCCCACCTCCATACGAAGCACCTTCATGCAGCTACTGTACTGTGTGATGTGAATGATGGACAGTAGCCTTGTGGGTGGTGCAGAGATGGGGGCTGAGAGCTCTGTGGCCCCATGATGCAGACCCTCTCAGGTCACAGTCACTGTCCGGGACTTTGAGGTGGATTGTACCTCTGTGATCAACCAACAAATTCATTATTAACCAGCAAAGTTGGAGATTTCAGGTCCAGAGAGTACATATTGAGTATAAAGACTCACACTCACAGAGTACTGTACCCAACTGGTTGGTTGAAAGAAAATCTTGGTCTGGATTTGTACTCTCTGGACCTGAAATCTCCACCTCTGTTTACCGGTTTCATGCTATTTGTATTCACTCACTGGAGTGTCTGTGTGTTCCTGTACTTGTCTGTACATTTCTGTGTAATTCTCTGTCAGTTGGGCTGTTTGTCTGTGTCGAGTATGATCATTCTGTGTAAAATGAGAAAGACTGCACCCTAAATTTGATGACAATGAAGGAAAACTAAATGGGGGGGGTGGAGTCTTCCACTTCCTCCACTGTAATTGGTCCCGGGGATGTTAAAATGTAACCAAGGCCCGTCTCTGTCTGGAAAGTTCCATAAAGAGGGTACCAGTAACAAGCCAGAGAGAGAATGATACAGTCGAGTTCCTCTGGTGTCTTTACATTCCTGTGTGAAAGATTAAAGCGCTGCAGTCATTACAGCTTGTAGAAGGATGATGCTGCTCTGTAGTTAGGTGGAAAATTTTCACATATTTTTTATTTTCACATCCATCCATCCATTCGTCCGTCCATCCGTCCATCCATCCGTCCATATTCTAACCGCTCAGGGTTATCAGGAATCCTGGAGCCTATCCCAGGGAGCATAGGGTGCTAGACTGGGGAAGACCCTGGACGAGAGGCCAATCCATCACTGGGAACATAATTAGGGAAAAAAAGACTCTGGTGTAGTAAATAATGTCATGTGTTCACATTTCAGTGCTTTTATTCCCATGCTACATACTATTTTACTGTATGGTAGCCGTGCTTTTTCAGAGCTTTGTTACACTATTCTGAGCTGTGCGCTTGGCTAGATTTACAAATCAGGATCAGAACTTTCTGGAACTTCGGTAGAAACCCAGATGTTCTGGTATACTTTTAATTGCACATTCTACTTAAGGAATCCTAGTGGGAGGACCAGCAGAGCATGTTCATACCTGACTGTTCCTTCCAGTGACCAACCAGTGTCCATCCCTTTCACTGGTGTGACCAACCAGTGTCCATTTCTTTAACTGGTGTGACCAACTAGTGTCCATCCCTTTCACTGGTGTGACCAACCAGTGTCCATCCCTTTCACTGGTGTGACCAACCAGTGTCCATCTCCTTCTCTGGTGTGACCAACCAGTGTCCATCCCTCTCATTGCCTGCTTCTCTTTTCTCCTCAGTGCCTTGATGGAGAGCTTGATCACACCTCTTCAGGAGAGAATCGAAGATTGGAAGAAAACTGCCAACCAGCTGGACAAGGACCACGCCAAAGGTGTGAGAATGAGTGCCCCTCCCACCCCAGTCCATCTGTAGCATTTGATGTCCATTTATTTGGTTTGTCTCCATACTGATATGCCCACATCTTCTCTTTAGAGTACAAGCGATCTCGGCATGAGATCAAGAAGAAGTCCTCAGACACCTTGAAGCTCCAGAAGAAAGCCAAGAGAGGTACTAACACTCTCAGTGAAACTATCTGTCCGGCCAGCTGCTGATATTATATTGGGATGCCCAACAACATAGAGTTGTGTGTCTAGTTTGTAGTGGGGTTGGGTCAGAAAAATGCCATTCCTTTGTTTGTAATAACCTCAGTAACTATGGTTTCCTTGTGGAAAAACCACAGTATCCTTGGGGCACTGAAGAAAACAAAAGGATTTCAGAGTCATCCCATTATTTTTCTGCAATGCAGTTGAGAAGTGAATTTAGATTGATGGAGCTGCAGGTTTAGAGGCTGATTTCCCAAGGTCACCATAACTGGTTTCTTCTAAAGTTGAAAAATTCTTTTCGTTGTTCTGTAGGCCACGGATGCAGCACTTACCTAAAGTTTTATTCAAATCAAACGACAGGGCTGTGCTGAAGCAAATACATTTTTAATTTTTTCTTCAGCTATTTTTCTATATTTAATCATTTCTTCTTAGTGGTGTGCATAATTTTCAAAAATCTAGATTGCTTTTTGTAATAAAAATCCATAAAGTATGTCATAATTTATTTTCTGTCTTTGAATTCGTGTCATTTGTTCATTCTGAATGAAGGTGTGTTGCAGTCCAAATCTAGCCTAGTTTGAACCCCTCCTTTGAAGAATCAAGTGTGATACAATAGTTCCCTCTAGTGGCCATTTAAAAAAATGCACTTCACGCTGTTATATCGCTCAAAGGATTCTTTCCTTGAATGCACTTGAATATTGTCTTCTTGTAAGACAAACATTCATATTTTTCTGTAGCAAGACCTATTATATTGGAGAGGAAGGTATTTGGACAGATTGTCAGGTTTTTCACCCTCAGACTGTTATCTCAGAATCCCCTGCTTAACGTGAAGACCTGCTCCCACAAAAGCAGTGACCTCCTCCCCCAGTCTGAGGCTCTTCTCTGTTTGGATGCCATTTTGGTTTGATTTAATAGCTGTTTTGCACGTTCCTTAAGTGTTTGGCCAGGGACTGATTTCTCTGTTCTAATCCTAACGCTGAGCTCTTCTTTCTCACATTCTTTGTCACCTTTGCCAACGCCCCCCCCCCTCCAGGTCACCCCCACCCTCAACACTGCCCTCTGTCTTTTCTGCCCCTCCGTCTGGCTAATTCCGCCTTTGTAGAGCTCATGGGTACGTCCGTCGCTCCACGACCCTGTCGCTAATCCTCTTTGCACATTTGTTTTGCGTTTCACTTTCACACCCTTTGTTTTCACGAGAGTGTAAGCCACACTCCTCAGGCTGGGAAACAGTCACTCTCAGGTCACATGGTCTGTGAACAGGCCCTATTGCCAGGGTGACGTAACAGTAGAGAATGTACATGACAGTCCACCACTAGGGGGAGCAAGTGCATACATCTGTGTGGCAGAATGCAGAAACACACAGTCCCCCATCAGTAGGGAACACAACCGGATGCTGTGCCATATGACTCAGAATCACCGCTATAGACTGTTTTACTTTTTAAGTAATAGCTGATACGTAAATAATCATTCACGCTAACTACTGGAAAAAATATTTCAGCAGCTGGGTGAAAATACTGCCATTAATCGTAGCGCATGTTCATGTGAGGAACGTCCTATTTCCGGCGGCCTTTAGCACCCTGCGATTCCCTGGACATTCATACCGTCCCGGTTAAGCTGCTTGACGTGTGGCTCCCCAGGTCCCGCGGCGGATGGCCCACTTATCGTCATGCTGCTGTCTTGCTCATTTTGCCCCTGATCTTTCCTCACAGTTCTCTGATTAGGGTTAGATCACCTGCAGACAGCTTTCCCAGAGTCGACATCGCTCACTTCCTGCCGGGGATTCGGCCACCTTTCGTCACTCTCCTGTGTTTGTTGTGTATGGTTAGCGATTAGCGATTAGCAATTAGCGACTTCCCTCAGGCCCTGACATTGACATCTCTCTCCTCCTATTCCCATCATGTGTATGTGTTGGTGCGTCTCATTCACTGCTTGTTGATGTCAATCATCCTTCCTCTCCTCTATGCCCCGCCCTTTCCTCTCCTCTATACCCCACCCCTTCCTCTCCTCTGTGCCCCGCCCCTTACTCTCCTCTATGCCCCGCCCCTTACTCTCCCTATGTTACATCCTCGTTCTCCTTTGGTTTTACTTCCTGTTCTCATATGCCAAACCCCTTCTTCCTACCTCCTCGACTTGCTCACTTCTCTCACATCCCCTGCTCCTGCCCCCCATCCTTCTGTCCACCCTCATTCTGCCCGCCCTGCCCCCCCTCAAATGCAGGACGGGGGGACCTACAGCCCCAGCTGGACAGCGCCATGCAGGATGTCAGTGACATGTGCCTGCTGATGGAGGAGATGGAGAAGCAGGCAGTGCGCCGTGCCCTGGTGGAGGAGAGGGGGCGTTTCTGCACCTTCATCAGCTTCCTGCAGCCCGTCGTGGTGAGAATGGCAGTGGGTGATAGGCCAGGGGGGCAGACTGTGTTATGGGTGACAGGCCAGGGGGGCAGACTGTGTTATGGGTGACAGACCAGGGGGAGAGACTGTGTTATG
>JAABNX020000008.1:19846207-19865731 GCA_015163995.2 Mormyrus lacerda | reverse complement strand
AGGGGGGCAGACTGTGTTATGGGTGACAGGCCAGGGGGGCAGACTGTGTTATGGGTGACAGGCCAGGGGGGCAGACTATGTTATGGGTGAAAACCCAAGGGGACAGACTGTGTAATGGGTGACTGCCTGGATTGTATCTGGTCTAGCCAGGACCTCTTCTGCTTTTGTCAGAATGGAGAGATCGCTATGCTGGGGGAGATCACGCATCTTCAGGCCATTATTGACGACCTGACCATGCTGACCACGGACCCCCACAAACTCCCCCCTGCCAGCGAACAGGTGCCACCCCAGCCACCCTTGCCCTACACCCCCTACAGGAGAGTACAAAAACATAAAGACACCGTGGTCTATTCTGCCTGGAATAGTCCATTCTTTTTACAGCTTCAATAATTTTTGTTCATATTTTTTAAAACTATATTTATATAGCAAATCCCTTTCTTCCAAGTCATTTTTGTTAATTATGGCTATATTATACTACAGTCAGTCCTGCTCTACCACAACTCTTCTTCCTTGGTCTTGAAAAGCCTTGCGTTCACTATAATTGGCTGCTAAAATGCACATATCGAATGGAAAGAAAGGGTTAGGGGAATGCAACTCCAAAACTTAAGCCAAACAAAATTAATTAATAAAGAAAATAATAACGACTGCAGCGGCCAATAATATAATTATATGCATTTTAAATAAGAAATAATAATAATACATTAATATATTATATCATAAACATCACCTGTGGATCTTATAAATCTCATCGGAATTGCCTAGGAACTGTTTTAACCGAACATGCCGAACTGAGTAACTTGTCGATCTCTGAGAGTCGGTGGCAGTGAGCCAAAGCCGCCGTGCTGCTGGGCATGAGCACAAATACGAGGGATTACGGTATGCGGAGGGACACTAAAGGCTACAGGGCTCCAGACAGTCTACAGGAACACATGCAAGTGAACTTAAAAAAGGTTGCTGTGTGTTTTATATAATCACATATTTTTATGTTTATAATGTGTGGATGTACAAAAAGTTCGATTTTCTTAGATCTGAAAACCGCTTTGAACGATTCACTGAAGAGAACCAGTAAAAAAGAACGTCCTTCATGAATCGGAGCATCACTATTGTTCACTTGGATAGCAGCTAGTGTTTCTTGCTAAGACTATATCGCGTTGTAGTTGGCGTAGTGCTTTTCTCTCCAACTGAATATCTTGTATAATATATCTGTCACGTTAGAACAGGTTCGGTATGAGATCACGCATTGTAGCAGGACCCTAAACCACGTCTGTTTTTTTAATCCCCAAGCACTGCTGCCCTAATTCTCCTCACTTTTTGACCTCCTCACCTGTTTCCTGTTGACCTATTCTCGGATTTTCCTCAATCCCAATGGCCAGTTCTTGCATGTTGAATTCTGTGATGCCTGTTGTATGAAGGCCTCTGATTGGCTGCACTTTTCCAGGTGATTAAGGACCTGCGAGGCTCCGACTACAGCTGGTCCTACCAGACACCCCCATCCTCCCCCAGCAGCTCTGGCTCCAGGAAGAGCAGCATGTGCAGGTAAAGGGGGTGGGGGGTTGGTGCCACTTAGCCAGAATATATGACCTTCACCATGTGTGTTTGTTATGGTTTATTAGTATCTGACACTCTGATACCTCTCACTTATATCATTTTCATTCTTCCTTCAGTTTCATATATCCTTATATCCTCTTGGTCTCCATCCATCTTCCATCGACTTATCCGCTTCTGCCTGAAACACATAGCAGGATAATCAGTATCCACCGTAACACCCTTGTATGCCAGCTAACAGACTTATCTCCCGACGCTGACTGCAGTCTGGCCCAGCCGCCACCAGGGGGAGCCCACCGCCTCAGCAGTGTGTCTTCTCATGACTCGGGCTTCATCTCGCAGGACACCAATGTCTACTCCAAGCCACCATCGCCCATGCCCTCAGACATCACCAGCCAGGTAGGGGCCATGGTCCTTTTGATTTGCATTGGACTCATACTTCCTCTTTCTGCCATTAGCGTGTTGAATGGTGAATAAAGGTGGGGGGGGATGAATGAGGCAGGGTGTAATGTGGGTTCACAGCATAGCAGGCACAGCTCATCAGCATGTACCATTTGTACAGACCCTACATGCACAACACGCACCCTCTGTAGGGACCCTGAATGCACTGGTCATTAGCATGCCCCTTCTGTAGCGACCATGCACGCGCAGCTCATCAGCATGTACCCTCTGTAGGGACCCTACATGCACAGATCATCCACATGCCCCCTCTGTAGGCATCTGTCTGTAATTATGAATGGGTACCTGAACCCTGTTTCAAGCGTGACTGTTCAGCTACACCTGTAGCTCCAGAGTAGTCTGTGTATTTATAGCCTCTGATTCTGCCTTTCTGTGCCCCATCCCACCTATGCTGCCTCTTCCCCCTCTCCATCATAACAACATGAGAGATTTACAAACGAGAGGGGGCCATTTGGCCCATCAAGCTCGTTTGGGGAGAACTTAACTAATAGTTCAGAATTGTTAAAATCTTATCTAGCTCTGATTTAAAGGAACCCAGGGTTTCAGCCTCCACTACAGTAGCAGGAGGACTATTCCATACTCTAACTACACGCTGTGTAAACAAGTGCATCCTCAAATTTGTTTTAGAATGTTCCCCTGCTAATTTCCACTTATGGCCGCGAGTTCTAGTATTTAATCATATATGATCATATAGCCATCATATATTTTTGTGACCCCACCTCTCTTTGTCTTTTCCTCCGGTTCTGCAGAAGTCATCGAGTTCTGCTTCATCAGAGGCATCGGAGACCTGCCAGTCCATTAGCGAGTGCAGCTCCCCGACCTCGGTAACATATAGCAGCACATGTGGTTACACATCATATACAAGCACACAAATGCATCTCTGGCTTGTACACACCATATATGAATGCATAAACGTAGCTGTGGCTCGTGCACATCATATAAAAATATATTAAGGCACCTGTGGTTCTTACACATCTTACATAAGTACATGCAGTGCCCTCCATAATGTTTTGGACAAAGACACATTTTTCCTTGATTTACTGCTCCTCAGTATAAAATCATATATAACTACATAAATGCACCTGTAGCTTGTACATTTCATATATAAATGCAACTGTGACTTCATATATAAGGACATAAATGTACCTGTGACTTTTACACATCATATATCAGTATGTAAACGCTTCTGTAGCTCATATACAACATATATAGTTACATAAACAAACCTGTGGCTCGTACACATCAGATACGTACATGAAGGTAGCTACTCTCACTGTGCCACACCCTGAGACATGATCGCGAAGCAATTTATATTCCTATTCTTCGTATATCCAGTAAAACAACGTGTCTTATATAATATACTGTCGCTCAGTTAAAGGTAAAAAACACCATTACATACCTGAGTTTCCTTTAAAAAGTTCCTCTGCCCGAGTTACTAGATATATTGCTGTCACACGTGAGTTCATCAAGAAACTTGGAGTCTGAAGAGCAAACTTAATTTGTACGGAACAATCCAGATGGGATTTTTGGAGCTCATTCGCCACATTACTGTTGTGATCGGGAGCCGTTTTATATACAAGGCCCGTGTCTCCGATGGGGAGTATGAGGTCAGCAGATTCACTGTAATGAGATGTTCCATGTTTAGCATCTGGCCCCAAAATCGTTATCGACACACCCATCATCATGGCCCTCTCGCTTCTCTCGGGGTCAGCGTATGTTGTGCCCTTAGCAACTGAGCCTGGATCAGTTTTATCGCTCATTTCACTTAGGGGTACAAGGCCCCACTGATCCCAGATCAGTGATTACGGGCAGACTCAAGGCTCACTGTGCAGCTTGGACCGCGCTTGACGATCTTGTCTCTCATTTCGCAGTGTGGCTCGTCCTTCGCTACCTTCCGCCCTACTCTCTCTCACACTGGCTCCGCCCGGCCTCTCTCTGTCATACTTCCTGCGTCCCCACCCTATAAACGCTCCCCTGGATCCAACACCTCCTCTCCCACATCCAAGGTTCCTTGCTGGAAGGTTTGTTTTCATTGCCACTTTTCTTTGCAGCTTTGTGTTATATTCTGTTCTGTTTTCAGATGGGTGGTCTGGAGCTTTTTGTCTGCACTTAATTTTGCCTCCTGTCCCTGATTAATGCTTTATATTATTTGTCTGACTCTGTTCATTTCACGCTTAATTCATTCATTCTTCATTGCTAAGCTCCTTGACTAGCACTCCTGGTCTTCTGCTTGCATTAAGCCTTGTAAACTGAGTTCACACACCTTCCAAACCTCTCGTTGAGAAGTTTGTTAGGCGGAGTAGGAAATCAGTGCTGCCACAGGTAAGCTGTGTCCTGCTCCACATGCCCAACATGGCTGACGCGAGGCTTTGGTAGGACGGCCATCTGGTAAGGATCCCTCAGTAGGATCTGACTGAAACTGCTTCTTGGGAAGGCACTTAAGCTGCTGGATAAGTCCTCGGCCTAAAGCCACAAACTCTCTGCTGGCTCTCAGTAACTACGCCCCCATCTTCAGGATTGGTCAAAAGTCTCCTACGAGCAGCCAATGGTCACTGCGTTACAGCGGAAGAAAGATCCTTTGGAGCGACTCAGAGAGCAGGAAGCCCCCTCTGGTGCCCAGGGGTATGCTGGGATACATCCGGAAGATTCTCACAGGCACAGGATGACCCCGGCTTCCATTGCTGCCAAGGTGACACCCTCAGGCAGCGACTCGTCGCACCATCTGCTGCAGTGTAGCACTCTGTATTTAGCAAGTATTGTGGCAGGGATATGTGGTATGTAGCAAGTAATTTGTAAGACTTCCACTGCATTGCATATACAGAATCAAATAATATACACATGTTTACAAACTGAACTGAAAATATGAAAGTGTGGTAGTGTCAAGGCTTGGTTCAGACCCTTGGACTGTTTGGGCTCTGTGTTCAGCCAGTGTTAATCTCTCCCCCACTCCCAACACCTGTACCAGCACGGAGAGGAGGTCTCTTCAGCTGCCAGTGACCTGGCCATGGTTCTGACTCGTGGCCTCAGCATGGACCAGCAGAAGACCAGCCGGGATTCCCTACAGTTCTCCAGCGGCTACAGCACGCAGACCACCACACCGTCCTGCTCTGAGGACACCATCCCCTCCCAAGGTAACCCAGCCTGCCCCTCTCCCTTCTGCTGTGCCCCAGTAAAGGTGAGGTAACCACCCCTCCACCCCTGCAGTGTCCGACTATGACTGCTACTCTGTGAATGGCGACGCAGAAGGAGAGGTGCAGACCGACTTCGACAAGTCCTCCACCATCCCGCGGCACAGCAACATCGCCCAGAATTACCGCCGCATGATCCAGACCAAGCGGCCGGCCAGCACTGCTGGCCTGCCCACTGCAGGGGGTGGCCAGGGCGGAGGGGGCGCGGGGACCCCGGGGACTGCCACCATCCGGCGGACGCCCTCCACGAAACCCAGCGTGCGGCGCACCCTGTCCAACACGGGCCCCATCCCTATCCGACCACCCATGGTGCCAGTAAGGACACCCACGGTGCCAGACTCTGCGGGTTACGCTGGGCCGCCGGCTCGGGCGGGTAGCGAGGAGTGCGTCTATTACTCCGAAGACGCCTCCCCTGGCACACCGGACTACACCAAGGCCTCGCCAAAGCGCCTGAGCTTGCCCAACACAGCATGGGGCTCTGGTGAGATGAGCGTCTACGCCCAACCGGCTGAGGAAGACCAGCTGCTGGCCGCCAACCGGCACAGCCTGGTGGAGCAGATCGGCGAGCTAGTGGCCAGTGCCCAGGCTCTGGGTGAGGGGCAGTTCCCCTTCCCCTCACAGCCCGATGAGCCCCCGCCCCGGCCTGTGCCCGCTCAGGACCCCCAGCCCCCAGGGGGTGAGGACATGCTGGTTTCCATCCGGAGGGGGGTCCGACTCCGCAAGACCGTCTCCAATGATCGGTCAGCACCTAGGATTTTGTGACAGTCCCACCTGAACGGGGGCATCTCGGCAAAATATGTAACAACTCCATTCAAGTCAGTAAATAATCAGTAACTAGACTATACAGCCACAAAACAGCCCTGTCCCTGTAATTTTAGTATGTATGGACGCATGTTTTAATCATCAACACCCCATCAGACGTGGGAGACTGCAAGGTGGCGGATTGCAGTGTGGACAGGTGGCCCAGCCCTCTTACCCCAACCCTGGGGGTTGGGCACAGTTTGCAGGCCATGGAGAGTTCAATAGAGGATTTGGGTGAAAAAGTAGCGCTGAACTGCCTCTCTCTCCCCCCTGCTGCTTTCATTTCAGAGAATTTCTGCTGTGGGGGCGTGGCCACCTACGCCCCGCCTCTCTCTCTGTGCTCCATGCTATGTGCGGGTTCCTGGAGGGAGGATTGGGCGTTGCAGGCTGAGGGCACTGCTGCAGGTCAGCTGGTGGCCTCAAGGGGGAGCTCTCTGCTGCCAGGATTAGTCTATTTTTTTCTTTGGGGGTGCCGGAGTGGTGAGGGTTTGCCTTGTATTCCACTCCTTCGATTTCCAGGCTGTGTAGAGGGACTGATACTGTGTCACTATTTCACGAAAAGATGATTTAAAAATATGCCAGGCATATAAGTGTATTTTTAGAAGACTTAGTGAACATTTCAGTATGAAATCAAGCAATAAATGTGCTGTTTGGGTGAGAGGATAAAATTTAAAAAATAGATTTTTATTACTGTATAGGTTTTATTAGTGTATAAGTTTTCTTTCGTTTCTAACTTCAGGCAGTCATCAGGCAAACAGTTTTAAATTCTGTACCGCGTCTCATGACAACTTTGGCACTTTGATAAATTCCCTGGCTGAGCACTAGATGTCACTGTGGTCACACGCTGACATTCACTGCCATAGCAACACAACGAGGCGCGCGTTTCTTACACGTTAATGTGAAGGATTAAGGCAAAACGAGGTGAAACGGAGACGAGCCAATGGAGTTTGCAGGATATTACGATGTGGATTTATTTATTTATTGGCGCAAGAAGATTCACAAGCGAACAGTTTAATGTATTCATGTTGTTGACTCGTGCGGTTTAGGTGAAGACTTGCACAGAAGTTCGTCTCACGTGGGAACCTTGAGTGAAGTGTGCTGGGAAATCCTGCTGCACATGTACGGTGGGGGCTCAGGTAGCCAGCGGAGAGCAGATGAGGCAGAAGGGAGCCGGAAGCGAGGTTTTCGTGCGCACACTCGAGCGAAGTAACAGCAGCTGTACATGAAATCTAGGTGTGGAATAAAGTGAAGGTAGCGTGCAAAAATATACTTGTAACAGGTTTTGATGACATTTAATCTTTAGTGAAAAGCAAATGTCAGCCTTATTTAAAAGGTGTCATATAGTTAAAGGGTGGGAAAAAAACTCCTAGCATATGAAAATGGACATTCTGGTCCTTAGGATTCATTTAGAGGTGTCTGGTGGAAAAGTGTTGGAGTAATGTGTCAAGACTGAAAGCCAGAAATGACAGGAAGTGAAAAAAAGCACCAAGAGGAGGGACTTCCTGTGTGACAGCAGAACGCTAACCTGAGCATGATGACCACTAACATGTACATATTTTACATAAACACACAACACCGTTTATTTATTTCAGGCAAATAGTACATCCTGTTCTTGAAGACACTTGTGACAACTCTATTGCGATTTTTCCCCAAATGTTTCCTTTTGTACTGTACTGGAGTAAGCATTGTCCCCACACTGTGAAGGAGCAAAGCAGTGTGGAGGAGGCAGGTTTGACCAAAGGGGCGGGGCAGTGGACCAGCAGCTCAGCAGCGACCCCACATGGATGAGTCTGGACTGGCAGGCAGCTGGCGATCCTCCATAGTTACACTGAAGCACAGGTCATGACTTTGTATGTAAATAAACATATATATAAATATATCAGAAGGTGAACACTAATTGTAAAAGTCGCATTGCAGAGATAATAAAAAACAGTGTTTGACACTAATTCTACTGTCTAGATGTACTGGGGAAAAAAACAAAGGCAAAAGTCAAGTCCACAGGATGACAGGAGTGCCGGACGTATTGTGTTTTTAGCTGATTGAAAATACAACATCACCATCAAATCCAATTCGGCAAAGCTCAGTATATCTAGTTTGTCATGTTGTCTGAATGTTGACAGTCAGACTTTCTTTTTTGTGTTGGTGTTGTTTAAATAGATGTGTCATCTTGGAAACTCAGAGGATGCTGGGTGTGGAGTTGGTGTTCGGACCTGCTGTGGTCACTGGTTCTGGTTTGGCTCTCACCCTCAGTCTGGAGCACCATCTCATACATTGACCTCGGTTGGACCTCACTTCCCCTCACACACATGCTTCTAAAGTCAGGTAAACCTGGTTTCACAAGCACATACAATTACTCAAGATCCTAAGTGGTGATTCTGTGCTAGAGGAACATTCTGCTGAAGGCTCAGGTGAAACTTGAAAAAAATGGCCCAGCTATCTGGTCACCTTCGTCAGAGCAGGATGATGTGTACAGCTTAAAAGGCTCCCTGTAAGTATGGCCCAATTCTAGGCTGTTCTTGGGAGCCAAAAGGAGAACCTTAGCACTGCTGGTGGATTGCTTCCCATTTTTAGCATTGTGTGTTGGTCTGGGTCCGAGAGACAGTTTTCAGGCTGAGGGAAGCGTCTACTCATCTAAGCATCTACTCATGAAACCCAGCCCTCGGTTCTGCCCTGCCCTTCCTTCCTGTGTGCGCTTAAGGAACTCCCCCGCCATTGTAACGTGCACGTTGTTAGGTCCTGTATTGTTCTGCCCGCATTTCTGTCTTGCCGACGTTCGATTGATAGAGGGCCCAGCCGCCGCGTGGCTCGAAGGCACCTTAGTAATTTCTCTCAGCCTTCCAGAGCCATTTGTTACTCTGAGAGATGAAGGTGGGCCATACAGCTTGGGACGAGAGCTCTAGGTACAGCTGTGGGCTTTTCCAGGGCTCGTTGTGTTTTCATGCCCGCTGGCGTTTGCGGCTCGTACTCCAGAGAGACTCTCTGTGATGTCACGTTTCACCACACAATTAAGCTCCCCCCCCCCCACCCCGCCCCCCATACGCACAAATCGAGTCTCGGGTTAGCAGAAAGGACTGTCGCATTTTCATCCCTCGGTCAGGCACCTTATCCCACGCCCTCTGTTGAAGTAATCCCACAGTGTATATGAGGAAAAAAAATGCAAGATATAAGCTTGGGTTAAATGGATGAATATAAGTGTGGTTTCAAAAGCTCAAGCTGCCTCCCTGCATTCAGGGCTGACATTAGCCCCGCCTGTCGGGGGAGCTCTCCGTCGGTAAGTCACCAGAGGGGCGCCGTAAAAAACGCACGCCTGTCACTCGCGTCATGTCACACCATCTCCTCTGTCACTCCTTTCACTGACCTGAAGGAACAGAAAACAGAGTCTCTGAACTTGACCTTTGCCACAGTTACAAAAAATGTTTATTCTTATTATTGTGGAAATATATGCTGTGTTTGTTGTTTTTGTACGAAACCTCTCCTTCCAGTGAAGTCCAGTAACGCTGAGGATCCCCGTGACACACTGTCTTCTCCCCTTTCTCTCCCCTCTTTTTAATTTATTGTGTTTTTTTAATTATACATTTGTCTTTTTTGTAATATTTACCCTCTTGATTTGTTAACCTTAGTCACTGCTAACGTAACAAAATGCACTGTGATGGATCCAGTATTAATAAAAGTTGTACTTAAATACAGTCATGTGAGCCAGGGGACCGTTATTCAAGTGTTCAGATATTCCTGGATGGGGTCAGTCAGGTAAGCACTGATTTTTGTTTGAAAGTTTCTTCATATGTTTACGAATTTATGTACGTGAATATATCAGTAGACCTCAGAGTACACGCAGTCATTTTTGCATAAAAACACTGCTTATAGTTATATGCATTTTATTTATTGTCCAAAGCAATGTACAAGTGAGGAAAAGAGCACGTTACAAACATATGGCTGCGGAGGAGTCGACTCAGCTGGGCTGAGCTTCCAGCGAACGCCCAGGTACAAGTGAGCAGTGTTAGAGTAGGAGTTACACAACATCTACCAGACAAAGCAAGAACGTTATAAAACTACAATTCACATCAGCAGAAAGTGCAAAACTAAGAACATTCTAGAAATATAGAGTAGTATCAGGCTAGCAGAGGTATTCCTTGAACAGATGGGTTTTGAGGTAGAGAGGGAATCTGATGACTGGATGCTGCGACACTTGCTGGTTTGAGCCCAGAAATAAGACAATATGCTGAAGTTGGAGTCATCATTTGGACGATTGAATGTCATAGCAACAAACATGTGGCTTGAGGGAGATAATTCTCTCGAGAGAAGCAGCGTGATCCCATGTCATCAACCGTGTCATTCTCTCCAGCAGACTTAGTGGTGGACTAGCCTGCAGGGGGCGCCCATCAACCGTGTCATTCTCTCCAGCAGACTTACAGTAGTGGTCGACTAGCCTGCAGGGGGCGCCTTTACTCGAGAACCAGCCAGAGCAAACTTCAGAGTCAGCACTGTTTCCAGTCATTCGCAGGATTTGTCTGTGTGGCCTCGCGTCTCCTTGGACCAGTGCGTGCGTTGAAAGTATATAACAGCAGTCAAGACAACAACAGGTGCCGGATCTGGCATTGGTGTGGGAATGAAAGTGGCTGTTTATAGGCTGGCTTTTTTCAAGCCCTTGGAAGAGAACAATCAAGAAGAATTCCACAAGGGCGCACTGACATTCGTCACTTGTTGTCACTGCCCAGCAGCTGTGACAAGAGTTTCAATAACGCCGCCCTCACACTAGCATTCATTAGCATGTACTGCATCCTCCAGACAGATCCTATGGAATTACCCCTGTGGGACTTGAACCCACAGCCTGGCGGTGCCCGGAGGGTGTACCATCTGTCTTTTATTCCTAACAGTGGCTGGTAATACTGTGACTGCCAGCACACCCTCGATGGAAAATGCTGCCTTTGTTTGCTCAAGTTATTTCCCCAGCTAGTGTTTAAACCAGACAAAGGGATATTTAATTAAAATGAAAGAGACCTTAATTAATCTGAAAGTTCTATACCAGGCAGTGTATTGGGTGTCGGCCTCAGTGGGCCGATTTCTGGGTCTTTTATTTTCAGGGTGCGTAATATCACACGGCTTCTGAATGTAATTACGTTTCTGAAGATACAAGTGGAAAAGCTCTTAAAGCAAGTATATTTTTATTCTGAGGAGTCACTCTATTGACCATTCTGTGTGCCACATTATTGGTTGTTTGTGTTTCTCATCTCTACCAGATGAAAGCGAGACTTTCTTGCTTCAATCTGCAGACGCTGAGTATTTCCTGACGTCCTGGTGTCAAAGGTGCGACAGTGATTCCACTCTCTGGAATATTTACATTGGTTATCCTACAGCGTGCCCTGTGGATACAGCTGGGTATTTTGCTGGAGTAGGTCAGATTAATCGCCCAGCTCAAGAGGCTTACAGCAGGGCTACTTCTGGGACTTGTGCTGGCGTTAGCTTATGCTGTTAGCCACCACTCGCCAGCAGCTCTCTTTATCACAAAGTGGACAGAATCACTATAATATATAAAGCGCATCCTGCTGCTCCCCCAGATCAGGGGTGATCGATCGATCGTTAATTAGCAAGCGTTTCCTGAAACCATTTGTAACTAAAGCAGTTCATAATCTTGTCCGTAAAATTTATTTTCGACGCTGTTCTTTATTTGAACTTTAGCCTGCTGTCCTGTGACAGAGACACGGAGATGGGTCAAAATAGATGAAAAATTCACACCGACCCGCTTTTTTGGAGAAAAATAATAATGCTGATGATACAATAAGAGGCCAGTATTGCAATATAAAACTCTAATGTCGACTATAAATGAGCGTAAATGGGACCCGTCGCTATAACACCTGCAATTTGAGTACATGACAGGATTGTGCACCTTGAAAATCAAATTCACTTCATAAAATTAGTTGAAATCACAGAGCAGAACCGCAAGTGCAGCTGTAACAGTACATATTTCAGTATGAATCACACCGCATGTTAACAGCATACACTGAATCATTTGGCCGATGAAGTTCAAATTCCAATTCTCGAATGGAATCGGGCACAATTCAAAAATTCTGAACAAGCAGGCAGCAGAATGAGCAAAGCCAATCAAAGGTGCGGCGTGTTTTACTCACATCATTTGAACCGGGAAGGTGAATCACCCCTCAGGACCAACAAAGGCAGAGAATTGTGCAACTGTGCAAGTGAACCAAAGATATTGTTTCAGAGACTGCAACCCAAGAAGCTGAGTCGCTGGTCTAAATGCTGTTTTGTGCGTGTGGACATGAGCAATAACATTCTGGGGTGAAATAATGAGCATCCTTTGTCTGGTTCAGGATAAATTGAAAAGTGGAACATGCTGGAATCTTGCCCTCAATGCTCTGTGCAGCTTCTGACAGCTCTCTGCTTCTACACCATTGGTAGATTCCTGCAGACCTACAGATGCACATGGCCTCAGCAAGGCTGCTGCATCTGTGTATTCCTCACATTCCTCTTGCACCATGTGCATAACTACATACAATGTCCAGCAGGAGAGGATGCCTTGCATGACACTAAAATTTCATGCCATTGCGGGCATCCCTGGCGTTGTAGATGCAGTGGCTGGAACCCTCAACCTGTGAATCCCAGCTGCACCTGTCAGAAAGAATTCTTGGCACCAGGCCTAAATGTCCAGGTGATATGCAAACATCAAGGACATTTTGCAAACATTGTCGCCAAGTGGCCTGGGAGGACACATCACGCTGTTATCCGGTACAGAATTAGAGTGTGTTAGATGGCAAACGATGGCGTGTTTGCTGGTGGCTGGTTATTGGGAGACAGCAGGTATCCTGTTAGTGAAAACCTGCTGATTCCAGTGTTGAATCGCCAAACCGTGGCTGACTAGATGTATAACAGCACACAGCCAAGAACACACACTGAAATAAGTAGATCGATGTTCCTGTTATCGACGGTTTGTGCTTTTCTGACGCGGAGGCTTGGGAGAAGCCAAATGTAACACATAAAGTTAATTAGTTAATTGTGGAATAACGAGGGGTTTTGGGAGACGCTTGCATTCCTCACTCGCTCTTTACTTCCGTCATGTGTTGTCGTTATTCGACAAGATCGATGGCTATTGGGAAACCAGCCCCCCAGTTCTGCTCCTTGTGAGATCGTCTGGAGACCACGAAGTATGAGGAGGATGTATAGATGGGTTTGGAGTCATCCTCTCATTAGTATCTGCTTCTAAGGTGTCCCGCAGCTGGGGGTGGAGAGGCGGCTCCCAATTAGTCCTTACCTCCGTCGCTGCTCCTTTTTGAAGTTACAGAACCAGTGGCAGGTGGGGCCCGACGCTGACCGGGGTGTCCTCACATGTCATGGTTTCCGGAGTCAGGCTGGGACTGAGATGAAGGGGCTAGATTCTGGGCCACAACCTGACCGGAGCCCAGACAGCAGGGCTTCACATACCACAGCGGGGGGACCTGCAGCCCACTCTCCCCCTTCATCCCAGCGCCACCTGCCCTCCCCCCACCTCACCCCTACCCCAAGGCTGCAGACACAAATTTTTCCCTCTGTTCTGCACATTTCCCCACCAACAAATTTGCATGCGTGGCAGTTCCTCTCTCTGCCTCACAAATGTCGTCAGTAAAATGTCAGACGTGTGCCTACAGCAAGCTGATCACTGCTGCAGCTGTCACTTTGGAGAAGGAGCTGCACTGAGCCAGGGCTTCCTCTATCCTTCCTCCTCGAGAGCGACCCCTATAGGTAGGTGTCAACTAAGCAAGGCAGCTCTTTTTTCCCTGTCCTGTTTACAAGATGGACAATTTTGACTTACTGTTGTTTTAGGACAAAAATCCTTGTTGGATTTACGGCAGTGACCTTTGCTTGGCTAGAGGCGTGTCAAGTTAACTTCCCTCGTGATTTATTGTGGGCTCAGAACGCTCTGCTTGTTAAATTCAGAGGTACATTTTTTGAAGACTCTGTCTTAAAAGGGTCAAAGGTCAGAGATTGTGATGTCTCTGTCTTTTGAGGGCTTAAATGGGTTAAAGGTCAACGGCTGAGCGCATGAACCAAAGTGATCTTGCGGCTGCCTGCAGGCTGGTCTTACTCCCGTCGCTTTATCTCTGAGCATCTCCCATCTGTGTGAAGCGCAGCTGATCGTCCGTCCGAGGCAGGGGCTTCTTATCGACCTGGCGCAGATGTTTTCTGTTGTCTGATAGATACACACAGGCGCACACACACAGCGCTATCTCCAGATGATTAAAAAAACTGTTTTATTCACAACACCGGTGGGACGCTGAGAGCCATGAGCGTTTAACTGTCACGCCGGCAGAGTCTGGCCCACATACAACAGCATCTGATTTTTAATGGCTGGCGGGACAGGAGGCTTGGTGGTGCTGAAATGGTGGAGGGATTAAATATCAGGTGCATCTGTAACAGAGGGTGATGCCCCCGTAGAAGCCGCCAGGGTGCATCTCCTAAGTCTGGGCAGGCTGTCATTTTCAAGCTGCCCTGTAGCTAATGGTTGCATTGTTTAAGCATAAACTTGTGGTGTGGGAAGGAAATTAAGATGAGGTAAGATTAACTTTTTTGATCCCCCCGGATGTAACTTGGGCAACTTTTTCCCATAAATTGGAGTCGAACCCCCCCCCTTCTGGGGAGATTGCAACCCGCACACAGTGCCTTAGACCACTAGGTCATCGTGACATAGAAGAAGCCTTAGGAAATACTATGGAGAAGTTTTAAGATAAACTGGCATGAGGAAACAGAAGAGGTTTAAAAAGCCTTGAGCTAAGGGAGGCTGAGAGTGTGTCACTTGTTCAGCGCTGAAGCTGATGTACCCCGAATGGGAGGGTTTGGGAGGAAGTGTGATCTGAAGCTTTAGATCCTTCCAGAATTGCGGCCTACAATCTAATATATATACTATATAATATATATTTTTATAAAAATTCACAGACTGCACTTTCTGGACAGCAGAGCAACTAATTAGGACGACATTTCAGTTGTGCCAGACAGTGCCGTGTGGGAGGGGTCAAAGGTCATGAGACTGGGGATCCTCCAATCAGCTGTGCTAAGGATGGGTCTGCTGCTGTTGTCTCTGACACATGTAAAGGGTCTAAATGTCTTCTGTATATGTGACTGGGTCTCGCACTGATGTCAGCCATAGGGCCATGGATCGCAAATTATGTGGCACAGATGGAACAGCATCGACCTTGAAAATATGTTCCAGAAGTGTGCATGTGAGGGGCAGAAAATCTTAGATATTCAACAGCATAATTACTAGTTACACAGACATATCCACAGTGTGTAAGTACGAAGTAATTATTTGAACATTGTCTCCTTTTCAGAAAGTCGCAGACCTAATCAGGATTACTTTAAAGTTGCGTAAACGGCAATTACGTATACTATTCATCTTGCAATGTTTTATGAAATAGGATTTCCTTAACTCGTGTTTAAAAAACAGAATTATGCAGTATTTGTTAACTTTGTAAACGCAGCAAAATTCAAAAGACTGATGAAACTGAAGTGAAAACATAAGTCTGTGAAATGGCTCAGTTGCCTGCATCTCTGCTAGGAGACATTCATGCTAATTCACAACATCAGAACTCCAAAGAATTATGTAAACCGTATGGAACTCTCTGCATGACAAAAAAGACAACTGGTTTATCTGTTCAAAACAAACAGCAAACACTGACCTGAGTACAGCAGAGAAATGAAAGTTATTTTTGTACGCGTTTTAAGCTATTATAGTAACTTTCCAATCCAGATAATATAATTGGTGCTTTATAATCCCCTATCATATCACAATCATCCCTGCTTATTTGGCAATCATTTGACAGATAAAAACGACAAAACCTCAGGATGGGAAGACTGTCTTGCAATGTAAATGAGCAGACTTCGAGATTTGTTGTGTAAGTGTGTGATCTGTGCATGTGATGATTTAGAACTCTGTATGTAATTCTTCATTTCAGAAATAAAACCTTTGAATTGAGCAGAAATAGGATATGAAATGAACACAGAGGGACGGAAAGCTCCAGAAATATCCCGTTTCATTTACTGAGGCTGGCTGAGTGTTCAACAGTGTTGCAATTAATTGCAGTTAATTGGGAGGAACTTGGGAGAGCTTCTGATGTCTGGATGCAGAACGGGCGCATTCTCCAGCCCGGACCCCCCCCCACCACTGATCTGCACCCCTCCAATTTATGAAACCTTCCACTGATTTTTTTTAATCTTCTTATCCAATTTGCATATTCTTCCTCTAATTTTATTCATTTCCCCCTCCCAGGTTTCATTTGAATAATACAAATCTGTTCTATATTTGTCAACTGTGAGATGATATTATATTTATGAATGTTATTGAACGCGGGCCAGTCTTCAGAAGGAGAAGCCAGCAACCTTGCAAGTGAGAGACAAGCTGGAGACCCAGTTTTTGGGCCATTTGAAGAAAATTCCGTACTCCAGCCTGGCTGATAGAGACAAAGCAGGAGGGATATTTAAAAGACAGGGAGTAATTACTGAGAACACACTCTCCTGCCTGATTATGTGCCTTGATAAAATAACAAAGAAAGTTGATTTCTTGCACATTATACTGTATCCTGCTGCCCATCCTGAAAAAAACAGTTTAGTGTTTTGTTGCCAAAGTAGATAATTTAGAGAAATGTATAGAGACTACAAGTGATTGTGGGTGAATCTAAACAAGAACACAAATACCATACTTATGGTCTTTACAAGACCAGTCTTGCTAAATTGCCTTCCAAGAATGAGCTTGGGGGACAATGAATCACGGGATTGGTCACGTTTGGCGAAGATGCAACCGATGTACCATTGATATTTGGGGCTGAGCAAGAATAACATCCGGGGATTTTTACTGTTCTCGGTACTCTTGTTCTTGAGTATTAGAATTGGTCTTTGACAATGGAAGATGATGTGGAACAGGCACATGAGAACACAAGTATGGTCAAGTATGCATATTCAGATTCACCCTGTATCAACTCGCTTTGTATTTTTTACTGTTCCATATTCCGCATCTCCAGCATCAAGCTCTAGGTTTCCTTCAGTTACTGTGAGTCCCTGGGTGAGTTGTAAAATGGGTAACAGTCCAGCCACACTAGTCTATGTCATTTTCAGCTCGTCTGTGATTAGTATTGACTTATATCTAAAATACAGATTTATCGTGTGGTCCAGGCAAAAATAAATGTTTTTTTTAAGCTTAACTGCACACACGGAGTCATAAAATCTTGACTGCGCTGGGTGGGACTTGAACCCACAAGTACTTGGCGGGAAAGCCTGTTACTGTTTTTACGCGCAGTTGTTTTTAAGTTTATTGCCGCCGCCGTAATGAAAAGCGGCGAGGCGGCGATTTGGCGCATCCGAGGAACGGTCCCCCACGCCGTGAAGCGCTTGTCAAACTGGCACCCGGAGCTGATCCGGGCTTGCGGAGCGAGTCTCTCTGCGTGAAATGACGGGGATCGCAGCCGCGCGGCCATATGCGCCCAGCACCCCATTGAACATACCGACACCCGGAAGCGTATCCGGCCAGAAGCGGCTCTTAAGAGGATTTATTTTTGAGCCGGTTTGATAAGGTGGGGAGCGGCGGATGATCTTGTAATTAATGGCAAGGGGCGTACCCTGCAAAAGCAGTAGGTAATGCCCTTGCATAGATTATGGAGAAATCACGCTGTTCGGGTTTTTTAATCCGCTCCGGTGTTACATTAGATTCAGTCCCTTCGTTAAATCACGTTACACCTCGAGGAGCAGTCCGAGAAAACCCACAGCCAGTGAATAACATTAAATGGCAACATTTGAAATAGAACGTCAGTTCCCCAATTGTATCATTATATATTTTGCAGTGGGGTGTTGTTTTTGTCTCTACTGCATGAGGACTCGGAGTCTACCAGTGAATTTTAATAACACGATGTACATACGCCAATAAGTAATGCTATTATTTCAGTATATTTGATGGGTTATAATCTGATTTAATTGGCATGCTGACCAGGTTGTTTTAGTTCCTTGTTAGCTATGGAATGCCAGCGGTATGTTCCAGCCCCCCCAGCTTGTACTGGGGAAGTGGTTAGAAGAAAAATGGATGGATTGATATATTAGCATTTAAAAGCAAATCACAATGCTACTTCAACATAATTAAATTGGATTTTAATTAGTCTTAGTTTAATTTTAGATGGACTACCTTAGTTAATGGAGAAATCAAATCTGACGCAACACTGGCCTTTAAAAGCAGTGATTATTTTTTAATGAATCTGTCAAGTTGACCAGAGAGGAGCATAAATGTAATGCTGTAGTAGGGCTGCGGTTTTGGTGAAGGAGGTCATTCAGAATGTGATGGAATTCGCTGTGCTGCAGCGGACGGGACAAGAAGCAAGACGAGAAAGCAGGAAGGGCTCACACTGGATCCCGTTAATGGCACTCAGGACAAGCTGTAATCAGCAGCATGGTTTTATCCTTTGAATATGCTGCACACTGTATCTGTAAGGAAGGATTAGTAACGGTCTGATGCGACAGTTATCAGTGTCTGTCACAAGGTGCAGTAAGGATGCACATAATTCTGTAACACTTTCTCACATCTGTCGGTTCGCCATGACCACTTATGCCGTCTGGGGCTGCTCTCGGCCTGAAGCTTATCCCAGGAAACAGGGCACACGACAGGGGATACTCTGGATGGGATGCCAGGCCATTGTTGGGCACGTACTCATTACGGGCAGTTTACCCAGGGCACCCAGAAGATGGACACAAGCACATTGAGAAGGTACACTGGGCGGTGGAGATTTCAGCCCCTGGCATTGGTGGTATGAGATGATGCTGTTTAACACTAAAGCCACAATGTCATCAATAAATCCTGAAATGCACATAAAATGTTTTGTGGCTCAGTGGTTTAGGATGCTGTGCCGGTAATCAGAGTGTTGTTGGTTTGAATCCCGTGGCTGTTTGAGTGTTTTTTCTCTTTGGGCCCTTGAGAGGGGTCGTCAACCCCTCTTTGCTTTAGCGATTAGCTGCTTTCTCAATAAAGAATGTTTGTCTCTTTGGAGGAAAATGCTGGGTAATGTATAAGTATATAACGTATGCATGGGATTCATATATAGTGAGTAATATGTGCATTTTTTCCAAGTTATTGAGTGATCGGCTTACTTGGTATGGTGAAGTCTTACACTACATGCTGTCTGTGCGTGGGCTGGCTGGGGGATGGAGGGGGCACTGTCTTTGTGTGGCTGAGGTGCGGGCACCCTTTCTGCGTGGGCTGGTGGGGGTCACGGTCTTTGCGTGGCTGAGATGCGGGGCACCCTTTCTGCGTGGGCTACGGGGGGCACGGTCTTTGCGTGGCTGAGATGCGGGCACCCTTTCTGCGTGGGATGGTGAGGGTCACAGTCTTTGCGTGGCTGAGATGCGGGCACCCTTTCTGCGTGGGCTGGTGGGGTCACAGCATTTGCGTGGCTGACATGCGGGTACCCTTTCTGCGTGGGATGGTGGGGGTCACAGTCTTTGCGTGGCTGAGATGCAGGCACCCTTTCTGCGTGGGATGGTGGGGGTCACAGTCTTTGCGTGGCTGAGATGC